>APFE030584527.1:131461-184292 GCA_000404065.3 Pinus taeda
CACTATCGTACCTAGTTTCTCCTTCAACTGTTCTAGTCCCATCTCCCCATAAATTGGTGATACAATGAAAAAGAGAACCCTAGAACCAAGCCCTGCATCGCTAGATTAAAACTCTAAGATGCAAATAAAATGACCCTTCATGTCAAACAAGAGATTCAACACCAGCATTGAGTAACCACATTAGGTAATTACTATAGGAGGGTCCTCGTATGAGAGGAGACAAAATCAAAAGAAGTCTGACAAGTGGCATAACTTGTGCAAACATGAAAAGAAATAATGAGGAGTAAGGGATGAGAATCGGAAGCAACTTGACCTTGTAGATAATACAACAAATAGATGAAAGACAGAGAAATGGAGAACTATCCCACAAGGGTTACCATGGATGTAGAAGACTACTAAAACAAATAGAGCACATGTAGACCTATTTAAGATTATAATGAGAGAATATAAAAAATGGAAAGATGTTGTAGGGATCAAGGTGAGAAGATGAATTGAGTAAGTAAGTGTGCATATTCAATACAACAACGCCCTATAGCTGCAATCTTGCATACCCCTTTTAGGGGAAACCATCAATTGCACCCACGCCATAACCAAAGACACGAGCTAGAAAGGGACTGTGTAAGGAAACAACCCAGGTTAAGGGAAACTTCCTTGGCAAGGTAACATCAGAGAAGTGCATGAAAACTTAAATAAATATAACCAAATAAAGTCACCCAAACACAAGCAACCCTCCTACCCTAAGGATCATATGCCTCGTATATAAACAAGTGACAAGTGATAGAAGCGAGTTAAGAGGAAGAGACTGAAGTGGTTATGTAAACCACCAACCTCATTTTCATCCTTGGTTCACCCTATGCAACAAATTACCTTACCAAAATGAAAAATACTAAAGGGGTACTGGAACATGCCATAACACAGTTTATTGAGCCGATACAGGCCAAGTAGAGAAGTAAAAAACCAACAAAAGACCTTCTCAAGCCAGCATTAAGCCTCAGAATGGCATAAATAGTGTATAGAAGCGAGCAGGTGAAAACCCTAGCCCAAAACTTGTCGCAGTAACCAAGTCAATTCAGTGTTCTTGTAACAGACAATTAAGGACTTAACATAGAAACCATGAAATAGATTAACAAAAAACATAGATTGTATTAGCAGTGAGAGACCCAGAAATTTGACACAAATTGGCGAGGCATTTCATTTCTTGACTTGGGTGGTGCCATGATAGAAATGGTCACAGGGAGCACATTCCATCTATGGAGGTGGGAAATTCACCTCACGAGTTCCTGGGATAATACTTGCAAGAGAAAGTGGTCATGAGTAACACTGAAATAGAGGGCATAAGACCACAACAATGAACTCCAGAAATATAAAACAAAACTCGTGGATGAATGGGGTATGTTACCTAGATGGGTGTGGTTGTCTAAGCTGCCATAACACTCATAGAGAACCAGATGCCTAAGGAAATCTAGAAGGGAAGCATTTCTTCTGCTTGGAGGAGGAGCCATAGAGAAAAAGAGCGGAATGAGTGGAACCTAGGGTTAGGAAGGAGTTAGGGTTGAGAGTTCGAATCATGGCTGTTGAAACCACCACTGCATCTCAATTGTTGACACCTCCCAACACTTCCAACAATGATGTGAAACACATGTGATTGTGTCCACAGGGAAGAAAATGTATGGTAAAGGTGACTTCCAACACAAGGCATCATACTCGGTAATATAATTTGAAATTGAGGGTTAAAAGGCAAGGTTTATATTATAGGTGGAGTATTATAGTGGGAAAAACTTAGGTTATATAGTTATCTCTAACCATTAATGCTTAGGAAATTCCAATGAAGGCTTAACCATGAGCCTAATGAGTTAGAAGGCCCCCTTAGTTGATGGTTATGTATTTTGGTCATATGCGCAATGAGCTCGAGTTGTTTCATTGCATGGTGCACCTTGGGATAGAAAAAAATATATGTATACACTACAACTCCTAGCAAGGGTAATGGATTTGAAAGGGATGGTATGTGAAAAGTTTAGAAGAATGGAGGGGGTTGTTACATGATCCAAAAACTAGAAGGTAAGGAAAAAATAAAAATAAAAATTCTTTAAGGATGGGGGTGTTACATATGGTATTAGAGCCCAACAACACCACTGGGCCTAGGGATTGTCACAGAAATTGGAAGAGCAATAGTAGAATTCTGTAAAAAAGAAAGAAAGTACTAATGTATTTATATAGGATATACTGAAATTGAATTTTGTGTAATTGCAAGGTACAATAGTGATAAGAATTCAACCATATAATGGTGAAGGAAGTTCTAGCCAACACAGGAAGTGCATATTTGTTATTGAACTGGGAGATGGGGCCACCCAAGAAAATGCCTAGTTTTTGGAGGTCATTAGGAATTTGTAGCAAGAATTGGTGTAGTTAAGAAGCAACAACAAATGATTGCTAAATGCTAGTGAAGAACAAGAGAGAATGATCATAGAGCTAATGGGAAAATCTAGCCGTAAGAGAGTGGAACATGAAATGGAGAAAATTGGAAAAAGGGACATTGGGTTTGAACCATATGAAAGTGGGGGAGTCTGATAGGACATATCCCTGAAGTTAGAAGAAAAAGAAGAAAACAAAACTGCAAGGAGAATTTTAGAAAGCCCCTACTTTTGATGGGAAAAAGGAAGAAGATTCTAAGTCGTGGTTAATGAATATGACTAAATATTTTCAAGTATATGAGTATGAGAGAAAATTGAAGGCTAGATTGGCGATTTACTAGCTATAGGGTAAGGCGAATCTCTAGTGGGAGGAGGTTAAAGGGGTGAATCTACTTGAGGAAAGGACTGTATCATGGGAGGAGTTTCACAAGCGGTTTAAAAATTGATACATGAGTGAACAATATTATGATGACTGTGCCAAAGAATTCCATGAACTTAGGTTGGGGCAGCCTTCGATGGAATAATTTGTGGCGAAATTCACAATTTTGTTGGGATATGTACCTTACATTAAAGAATAAAAAGATAAGGTACAACGCTTCATGAACTTCCTACCTACATTGTACAAAGACTAGATTGAATTTGATAATCCAAAGATAATGGAAGAGGTTGTGAGAAAAGCTAGACTTTGTTACCCGCAGTTCCGAAACAAGAGAGAAAACTCTAAATTTTGGCCAAATAAAGACAAAATTAAATCTGTCATTGGTGCAAAACAACAAAAAACCAGATATCTAATTTTTTTTGGGAAGGAACACCAATGGAAAAATTTTAGCAAGGGAAATATGAACCAGTCAGCATAGTCTTAGGCAAGATCAAAGACCATGAACCTGGAAGGGAAGAAGAATGGTGGGGGAAAAGAAAGGGAACCCATGAAATGATAGAGATTTGGTGAGCATCATCTGCGGAGAGATTGTCCCCATAGTCTCATTTTTGTGCACAATATTCAAATTGTGCAGGGAGCTACCACTGTGAACAACATTACCCAGAATATTCCTAAGATAAGTAATGCCTTAGAGGACAGACAAGCAGAGCATCAATAAACTATGATCGAAATTGGAGGTATTCTCTCCAACCAACTTGTTTATGTTTTAATTGACCCTAGGGCTAGTTTAAGCTATATTGGACCTCAAGTTGTGGAAAAATGTGCTCTTAAAACTGAAAAACACAAAATTGCATGGATGGTGCAACTAGAAATTGGTACCAAGAGAAGAGTGACCAGGCAAGAAAGATAATGTTCCCTAGATATAAATGGTTATTCCACCACAATAAATCTAAATGTTCTTCCCTTAGGGTCTTAGGACATACTAATAGGTATGGATTGGCTTAATAATCATGGAGCAGTAATAAATTGCTTGACAAAGATAGTGAGTTGTGTGGGCCTGCAAGGATACACACAAATTATTCAATGGGTGATCAAGTCCATATCAATATGGCATATTTCAACTATGCAAATGAAAAATAGTGCATGGAGAGGTTGTCAATTATTTCTGGTTCAAGTGGAAGAGGGTATAGAGCAAGGGCAAGAGCCAACCTTAGATACTTTACCCATCATTAAGGATTTCCAAGATATTTTTCCAGAGGAGATTCCCATCTTACACATCCATCAATCAGGTACTTGCGGTAGCCCCAATATCCATAGAACCTTACTGAATGAGCCCACCTGAGTTATAGGAACTAAAAATGCGACTGCAACAATTGTTGGATAAAGGCTACATCAGGCAAAGTGTGTCACCCTGGGGGGCACCAGTATTATCTGTTAAGGAAAAGGATGGCACATTCAGAATGTGCATTGATTACAGACAACTGAATAAGTTAAATATAAAAGACAAGTACCCATTGCCCTGTGTTGATGATTTATTTAATCAAGTAAGAGGGGAAATCGTATTTTTAAAGATTAATTTGAGAACATGCTACCATCAACAAAGAATAAGATAGGAGGATGTCCATAAAACAATGTTTAGGACCAGATATGAACACTATGAGTTTGTGGTATTTCCATTCAGCCTTACTAATGTCCCAACAACTTTTATGTGCCTGATGAACAACATACTCAACAAATTTCAAGACAGATTTGTGCTAGTATTCATTGATGATATCTTAATATATTCCAAGGATGAGGAAGATCATAAGGAACACCTAAAGTTGTTGCTGCAAACATTAAGAGAAAATCATTTGCATGCAAAATATAACAAATGTGAATACTACAAACCCAAAATACAATACTTGGGTCACATTATTTCTAAGGAAGGATTGGCAGTTGACCTAGAAAACGTGAAGGCCATGGTAAACTGACCTATACCAAAGGATGTATCTGTTGGCCGGTATTTTATGCGACTAGTAGGGTATTACCACTAGTTCATTGAAGGTTCTCTAAAATAGGTTATCCCATTACAACGGAAAGGGGTAAAATAAGAATGGACTACAAAATTCCAACAAAGTTTTAAGAAGCTTAAGCAATTACTTACAATAGCTTCCATTTTGAAACTAGCAGATCCAAATGAGGAGTTCACAGTTATCATTGATGCTAGTATGGAGGGATTAGGAAGAGTGTAGCTACAAGGTAATTCTATAATTTCTTATTAATCTGGGAAGTTAAAGGTCCATGAAAGAAATTATGCAATATATGAACTAGAGTTAGCCTCAGTTATTCATGCCTTAAAAATGTGGAGGCATTATTTGTTAGGGAAGAAATTTATTCCAACAACATATAATATTAGCCTTAAATACCTTTTTAGTCAACCAAACTTAAATGCTAGGCAAGCCAGGTGGATGGCTTTTCTTAGCGAGTTCAAATTTGAGATAAAGCACATAAAAGGGAAGGAAAATAAGATAGTGGATGCCCTGAGCATACATGTCCATAATCTAATGGAGGTGGCTATTAGCAGAATTAACATTAGCTTTCTAGAAAAAATCAGAAATTGCATGACTAGTGACCCAAAATATTTGGAAACCCAACAAAAACTACAACAAGCTAATGTTCTTGGCTATACCAAAAATACTGAGAAATTCTTTATGCACAAGAACAAATTGTATGTTCCCTCTATTGATGAATTGAAGCAATTGATATTTGATGAATATCATAAAAATCCCTACGTTGGAAACCCATGATACAAGAAAATGGTTACCGCAATAAGGAAAAAATTATTCTGACCAAGAATGAAGAAGGAAGTAGCAGAATATTTAACAAAGTGTTTCGAGTGTCAACAGGCAAAAGTTGAACACCAACACCTGACAGGGTTATTGAATCCTTTACTCGTTCTTGGATAGAAATGCAATTAGATTTTATTACCGGGTCTCCTAGGAAAACAAGGCAGTGGGATTCTATCATGGTGGTGGTGGATACACTAAGTAAATCATCTCACTTCTTGTCGGTGTAGTCTATATTTGGTACTACACAAATTGCACAGATTTTCATTAAGGAATTTTTTTGACTTCATGGAATGCCTAAAACGATAGTGTCTGACAGGGACACCAAGTTTTCTTCCAACTTTTGGAAGGCGTTGTTTGGTGGCATGGGTACCAAATTGAATTCTAGTACATCATACCATCCTCAAATAGATGGGAAAATGGAAAGAACCAACCAGATTCTGGAAGATATGTTTAGAATGTATGTTATGGATTAACCAACCATATGGGAGGAGTTTTTACATTTGGTTGTTTTTGCACAACAACAGCTACCATGCATCCATAAGAAGGATCCCTTTTGAAGTTGTGTATGGTAGAAAATTCCATACACCCCTTAATTAGAGTCAAGTAGAGGATAGACTGATTATGGGACCGGATGATTTACAAGAAATGGAGCAAACGATGCGAAGGATTCAACATAATATCAAAGACGCCCAAGATCAGCAAAAAAACTATGTAGAAAAAAAGAAGTGACAGAAAGATTTAAAAGTCAGAGTTCATGTCTATCTAAGAGTAAAACCCATAAAAGGTACATTGAGAATGGGATCTTGTCCAAAATTGGTGCCTCTTTTTGTGGGCCATTTGAAATTCTTGATAGAGTAGGACTTGTAGCTTACCAACTAGCCTCCCTAGTCACATTAAATTTCATAATATTTTTCATGTTTCCTTTTTGAAGAAGTATGCACATGATAACTCTCATATTATTAATTGGAAAATGTTACAAGTGGAACCCAAAGGAGACTTCATGGCATAACCGCTCAGCATTCTCGATCGAAAATAGATCTGGCTCCGAAATTGAGCCTTTGCTCGGGTTAAAGTGCAGTGGAAGAACTATACCCCCAAGGAGGCCACTTGGGAGCAAGAGGATGAAATGCAGAAAAAAATTCCAACACTTTTCCAGCTGAAAAATCCTATGAATTAGACACCGAGAATGGTGTGAATATAAGGGGGGAAGGATGTAATATCCCCATATTAGATAATGTTGCTTTAATCATTGTGTATATAAAAATGGGAGTGTCTCCATAAAGATACTTTGGATATATGATTGTAAATAAGTATTTTCTTATTAATACAAAAAATAATAAAAGAAATATATAGAAGGAAACTTATGCACTTGGATAAGACACTTGAGAATGAGCTTGCATAAAATCTTCATGATAAGAATTATAGAAGACTATAGATAAGACTAAGAGAGGGGAGAGAAAAATCCCTTAGCAATGCTTAGCTGCAGAAAGATGCTAATATGGTTGCATTTAAAGCACCACGATAGAAAAAGGCAGGTTTTTAAGGCAAAGGCCTAGGCAAGAAAGCAATAAAGCTCATAAAAAGTGGGATGCCTCTAAAATGGAAACAACATTATAAAGAAGGGTAATAATTAACCACAGGGAGAATCAAGGAGATTGCTAATTCTCTGGACAAACGATCTCAGCTCGGGAGGGGACTGGAAGGCAATTCATGGTTGGGTGGTCAGTGTCTTGCTCTAGTAGAGGTTCCGCAGTGAACATGACTACAAGTTGCTAGTTAGATATGTGAATGTTAATTAACTTAGTCATTTCTTTTACTGAAAATTCAGTAGTGAAAATTGAAGAAAAGATCTGTGAATGCTAATTAAATTGGTAATTTCTTTTACTAAAAATTAAGTAGTGTAGATTGAAGAAAATATATGTGATTGCTAATTAATTTAATCATTTCTTTTACTCAAAATTAAGTAGTGCAGATTGAAGATAAGATTTGTGAATGCTAAGGAATTTGTTATTACTCTTACTGATGTTTAAGAAGTACATATTTCAGATTAGATCTTTGAATGTTAAGGAGTATAAACAATTCTTTTCCTAAAACCTACGCAACAGAGAAGTAAGGTTAGATATATGGATGTGAACAGGAAATTATTTCAGATTATATTTGTTGATAGAAATTGCTAGTTGTTATAACCATTTATTTATATAGATGCTAATAAAAGGAATTTTTAATTGTACTTTGATTAAGATATATGTCACTGGGGTATGAATTTACTGAACTAAATATAAAATCAGTTGTGTAATCAATAATATTAACATGAATAGTAGTATATACAGTTATTGTGGGAAGATATGTCAGATTTCTACTATAATAGATGAGGGGAATACATTACTGTGTGCAAACTCTGTAAAAAGGAGCTAAGCATGACCATAGTTCAATTTGGTGCACACAGAACTATAGTAGAGAGAGTGTTTAGTGATATCTAAATAGAATTGCAAGGAGTGCATACGACTTAACAACTGTGAGGACGCCAGGCCAACACATTAGCAACTGGTTGTAACAACCAGGCATAAAATATTATGAATAAAAAAGGCTAGACGGATGGTGTACTTAACACACTTTCATACGATAAGGGTGCAAATTGGTATACATTTTAGAATTGTGTGAGAACCTAACTACCATACAATGTGTGATGTGGGCAATACAACTATGTAAACTAAGTAGCAAAAACATTGTCATATATGAGGAGTATAGTTTATCATAGAACTGGAACTGTATAAAATAAATAAATTACTAATCTATGCCTAAACTAAGCTTAATATTTCTTATATGTGATTTGATGTAAATATGGAAGTTACATATGAGATACGCTGCTATTTGAGTAGGGTGGTAGCATTAAAGTAAGTTATGATTGGAAATATTATATCATTGAGCATGGTGACAACATTAAAGTAATCTATAATTGGACCTCCTATATCATTATGCATGGTGACAATATTAAACTAATATATAATTGGACATACTATATTAAATCTAGATTGTACAATAAACATCGATACATATAACAAGTAGTAAACTCAGAAATAATCTTGAGGAAGGAAAAAAAATTCTACAAGTCATTACTAATTTATAAAGAAAATAGAGCAATATCACAAGTATATAAAATCCTATATATTGTTGTATAAATGCTCTCAACCTAGACAGAGGGGAGAATTCTTGCTCAAATGTCATTATGCTAAAGTCATACTATAAGAAAAAACAAGAATATATATATATATATATATATATATATATATATATATATATATATATATATATATATATATATTGCAACTGTGTTACATTAAAAAAAATAGTACACTGATATGTACACAGCTGTACCCAGTTTCTTCTTCAACTGTTCTAGTCCCATCTCCCCATAAATCAGTGATATAATGAAAAAGAGAACCCTAATACCAGTCCCTGCATCACTAGAGCATAACCCTAAGATGCAAATCAAATGACCCTTCATGTCAGACAAGCAATCCAACACCATCATTGAGTAACCACATTAGGTAATTACTGTATGAGGGTCCTCACAAGAGAGGAGCCAAAATCAAAAGAATTCCAACTAGTGGCATAACTTGTGTATCCATGACAAGAAATAATGAGTAAGGGCTGAGAATTGGAAGAAACTTGACCCTATAAATAATACAACAAATAGATGAAATATAGAGAAATGGATAACTACCCCACAGGGGTTACCATGGAGGTAGAAGACCACGAAAAAAAAAATAGAGCACATGTAGAATTCTTTAAGCTTATCATGAGAAAATAGAAAAAATGGAAAGATGTTACAAGGATCAAGATGAGAAGATGAACAATGTGAATAAGTGTGCATATGTCATACAACACCTCCTCGTAGCTGCAACCTTAAATACCCCTTTTAGGGGCAATTGTCAATTGTGCCCATGCCATAAGCAAAGACACAAGCTAGACAGGGACTGTGTAAGGAAATAACCCAGGTCAAGGGAAACTTCCTTGGCAGGGTAACATCAGAGAAGTGCATGAAAACTTAAATAAATCTAGCCAAATAAGATCACCCAAACACAAGAAACCCTTGTACCCTAAGGATCAGATGGCTCATATATAAACAAGTGACAAGTGATAGAAGTGAGTTAAGAGGAAGAGACTGGAATGGTTATGTAAACCACCAACCTATTTTTCATCCTTGGTCCACCCTATGCAACAAATTACCTTACCAAAATAGAAAAAACTAAAAGGGTATTGGAACATGCCATGAAGAGTTCATTGAGACGATACAGGCCAAGTAGGGAAGTCAGAAAACCAATGGAAGACCTTATCAAGCTAGCATTAAGCCTCAAAATGGCATACCTAGTGTTGAAGCAAGCAAGTGAAAACCCCAACTCAAAATCCGTAGTGGTAACCAAGTCGATTCAGTGTTCTTGTAGCAGACAAGTAAAGACCTAACATAGAAACCATGAAATAGATTAACAAAAAACACAGATTGTATTAACAGTAAGAGACCTAGAAAGTTGACACAATTTGGTGAAGTCTTTCTTTTCTTGACCTGGGATACTATGAAAAAAATGGTCACTCAGAGCACATTCCATCTCTGGAGGTGGGCGATTCACCTTGCGAGTGCCTGGGATAATACCTGCAAAAGAAAGTGGCCATGAGTAACACTGAAATAGAGGGTAAACGACCGCAATAGCAAACTTGAAAAATATTAAAAGAAACACGTGGATGGATGGGGTATGTTACCTAGAGGGGCGTGGTGGTTTGAGCTGCCATAGAACTCATATAGAACTAGGTGTCGAGGCAAATCTAGAAGGGAAGCCTCCCTGCCGCCAGGAGGAGGAGCCACAGAGTGAAAGAGAGAAATGAGCGACAGCTAGGGTTAGGAAGGACATAGGGTTGAGAGCTCAAATCATGGCCATTTAATCCATTGTTGCATCTCAAATATCCATACCTCCCAACACCACCAACAACCATGTGAAACCCATGTGATTGTGTCCATGGGGAGGAAAATGTATGGAGAAGGTGACTTCCAACTCAGGGAGCCGTATTGGGTAATATAATGCAAAATTGAGGGTTAAAAGATAGGGTTTATATTATAGGTGGAGTACTATAGTGGGCCAGACTTAGATTATATATTTATCTCTAACCATTAGTGGTTAGGAAATGCCCATGAGCACCTAACCATGAGCCTAACGAGTGAGAAGGCCCCCTCAGTTGATGGTTATGCATTATTGTTGTTGGTAATATGCACTAGGAGGTTGAGTTTTCTCATTGAATGGTGCATCTTGGGATAAAAAAAAATATACTTATACACTACAAATCCTAGAAAGGGTAATGTATTTGAAAGAGATTGTGTGTTAAAAAATTAGAAGAATGGAGGGGGTTGTACATGACCTGAAAACCAGAAGGTAAGGAAAATATAAAAAAATAAATTCTTTAAGGATACGAGGGTGTTACATATGGTATCAGATCCCAGCAACACTAATGGGCCCAGAGACTGTCACAGAAATTGGAAGAATAGTAGTAGAATTCTGTAAAAAAAAGAAAAATTACTAATGAAGTTATATAGGATATACTGAAATTGAATTTTGTGTAATTTAAAGGTACAGGAGTGATCAGAATTCAACCATATAGTGGCGGAGGAAGTTCTAGCCAACATAGCGAGCACATATTTGTATATATATCTAGGATATGGGGCCACCACAACAAATTCCTAGTTCCTGGAGGTCATTAGGAATTTGCAAGAAGAGTTGGTGCGATTAAGAAGCAACAATGAACAATTGATAAAAGCTAGTGAATAACAAGAGAGAATGATCAGAGGGTTGACGGAAAAATCTATCCATAAGAGAGTGAAACATGAAATGGAGAAAACTTGAAAAAGGGGCATTGAGTCTGAACCATATGAAAGTAGGGGGAGTTTGATAGGACATATCCCCGAAGTTAGAAGAAAAATAAGAAAACAAAATTGCAAGGAGAATTTTAGAAGATTAAAGCCCCTACTTTTGTTGGAGAAAAGGAAGAAGATGTTGAGTCATCGATACTGGATATGACTAAATATTTTCAAGTATATGAGTACAAGAGAAAATTGAAGGTCATATTGGCCATTTACCAGCTACAAGGTAAGGTGACTCTATGGTGGGAGGAGGCTAAAGGGGTGCTTCTACTTGAGGAAAGGATCGTATCATGGGAAGAGTTTCAGAAGTGGTTTAAAAATCGATACCTAAGTGAACAATATTATGACAACAACGCCAAATAATTCCATGAACTTAGGTCGAGGCAACTCTCGATGGAAGAATTTGTGGTGAAATTCATAATTTTTCTTAGATATGTACCTTACATTAAGGAAGAAAAAGATAAGGTACAACATTTCTTGAACTACATACCTATAGTGTACCAAGAGAGGATTGAATTTTACAATTCGAAGAAAATGGAAGAGGTTGTCAGAAAAGCTAGACTGTTTTACCTGTAGTTCAGGAACAAGGGAGAAAAGTCTAAATTTTGGCCAAATAGGTCAAAAGTAAATATGTTATTGGTGCAAAATGACAAAGACCCATGAATCTAAATTTTTTTGGGAAGGAGCATCAATGGAAGAGGTTTAGTAAGGGAAATTCGATCCAGCCAACACAGTCTCAGACAAGATCAAAGACCACGAATCTGGAAGGGAAGAAGAATGGTGGGGGAAAAGAAAGGGAACCTGTGAAACACTGGGGATGTGGCAAGCCTTATCTGCTGAGAGATTATCCCCACAATCCTAGCTTTGTGCACAATATTCAAACTGTGCAAGAAGCTACGACTATGAATGATATTTCTTAGAGGACAGACAAGGAGAGCATCAATCAACTATCATATCAAAATTTAAGATATTCTTGCCAACCAACCTATTTCTGTTTTAATTGACCCTAGGGCTAGTTTAAGTTATATTGGACCTCAAGTTGTGGAAAAATGTGCTCTTAAAACTAAGAAATACAAAACTGCGTGGCTGGTGCAACTAGAAGTTGGTGCCAAGAGAAGAGTGACCAACCAAGTAAGACAATGTTCGATACATCTAAATGGTTATTCAACCATAGTAAATTTAAATGTTCTTCCCTTAGGGTCTTATGACATATTAATAGGTATGGATTGGCTTAAGAACCATGGTGCAATAATAAATTGCTTGAAAAAGACAATGAGTTGTTGGGGTCCACAAGGACAAACACAAATTATTCAATGGGTGCTCAAGCCCATAACAATACAATAGATTTCAGCTTTGCAAATGAAAAATAGTGCGTGGAAAGGTTGTCAATTATTTATGGTTCAGGTGGATGAGTGTAGCCAACAAGGGTAAGAGCCAACCTTAGATACTTTACCGATCATTAAGGATTTCCAAGATGTTTTTCTGAAAGATATTACCAACTTACCACCACACATGGACATAGATTTCACCATCGATTTGGTACCCAAGGTAGCCCCAGTATCTAGAGCACCCGACCAAATGAGCCCACCTGAATTGTAGGAACTGAAAATGTAGTTGCAACAATTGTTAGATAAAGGCTACATCAAGACAAGTGTGTCACCCTAGGGGGCATCAGTGTTATTTGTTAAGATCAATGATGGCACATTCAGAATGTGCATTGATTACCAACAACTAAATAAGCTAATTATAAAAAACAAGTACCCATTGCCTTGTATTGATGATTTATTTGATCAAGTAAGAGGGGCAACCGTATTTTCAAAGATTGATTTGAGAACATGCTACCATCAAGTGAGAATAAGGTAGGAATATGTCCATAAAACAACGTTTAGGAATAGATATTGATGCTACGAGTTTGTGGTATTTCCATTCAGCATTACTAATGTCCCAACAACTTTTATGTGCTTGATGAACAACATATTCAAAAAAATTCTAGAAGGATTTGTGCTAGTATTCATTCATGATATCTTAATATTTTCCAAGGATTAGGAAGAGCATAAGGAACACCTAATGTTGGTGTTGCAAGAATTAAGAGAAAATCACATGTATGGAAAATATAGCAAATGTGAATTCTACAGACCCAACATACAATACTTTGGTCACATTGTTTCTAAGGAAGGATTGACAATTGACCCAGAAAAGGTGAAGGCCATGGTAAACTGACCTAAACCAAAGGATGTATCTATTGGTCTATCTTTAATATGACTAGTAGGGTATTACTGTTGGTTCATTGAAGGGTTCTCTAAAATAGCTCATCCCATTAAATCCTTACAGTGAAAAGGGGTAAAATAAAAATGGACTGCAAAATGCCAACAAAGTTTTAAGAATCTTAAGTAGTTACATACAACAACTTCCATCTTGAAACTACTAGATCCAAATGAGGAGTTCACAGCTTGCAGTGATGCTAGTATGGAGGGATTAGGCGGAGCGTTGCTACAAGGTAATTTTGTAATTACTTATGAATCTAGGAAGTTAAAGGTCCATGAAATAAATGATGCAGTATATGATCTAGAGTTAGTTGCGGTTATTCTTGCCTTAAAAATCTGGAGGCATTATTTGTTAGGGAAGAAATTTATTCTAACAACAAATCATATTAGCCTTAAATACCTCTTTAGTCAACCAAACTTAAATGTTAGGAAAGCCAGGCGGATGGCATTTCTTAGCGAGTTCAAATTTGAGATAAAGAACATAAAAGGGAAGGAAAACAAGATAGGGGATGCCCTGAGCAAACACGCCCATAATATAATGGGAGGTGGATATTAGCAACATTAACACTAATTTTCTAGAACAAATCAGAAATTGCATGACTAGCAACCCAAAATATTTGGAAACTGAGTGGAAACTACAACAAGTTGATGTTCCTAGCTATACCAAAAATGCTGAGAAATTCCTTATGTACAAGAACAAATTGTGCGTTCCTATTGTTAATGAATTGAAACAATTGATATTTGATGAGTATCATAAAAAGCCCTATGTTGGAAACCCAGGATACCAGAACATGGTTACCGCAATAAGAAAAAAGTTATTTTGGCCAGGAATGAAGAAACAAAGTGTTTGGAGTGTCAACAGGTAGAAGTTGAACACCAACACCCAACGGGTTACTGAATCCTTTACCCATTCTCAAATGGAAATGGGAAATCATCTCCTTAGATTTTATTACAGGTCACCTAGGACAAAAAGGAAACATGATTCTATCATGGTGATGGTGGATACATTAAGCAAATCATCTCACTTCTTTCCAGTGACATCTATGTTTAGTACCACACAAATTGCACAAATTTTCATGAAGGAATTTTTTCGACTCACGGAATACCCAAAATGATAGTATCGAATAAGGACATAAAGTTTACTTCCAACTTTTGGAAGGTGTTGTTTAGCGGCATGGGTACCAAATTGATTTCAGTACAACATACCATTGCCAAACAGATGGGAAAATAGAAAGAAATAACTTGATTCTCGAATATATGCTTAGAATGTATGTTATGGATTGACCAACCAAATAGGAGGACTTTCTACATTTGGTTGAGTTTTCCTACAACAACAGCTACAATGCATCCACAAAAATGAGCCCTTTTGAATCCTTGTATGATAGAAAATGCCATACACCCCTCAGTTGGAGCCAACCATAGGATAGACTGATTATGGGGCTGGATGCTTTACATAAAACATTAGGGGATTTTTGAGGTCTAAAATGGGCCTCCTAAGGAAGTTATAAAATAATAGTGGAAATAATAAAATAAGATTAGATTACATTGTTATAGTGTTTTCTTTTCAAAGGTGTAAGGAAAGAAATCAACTAAGATTGTGGATGACAAATAGTCTCAACAATATAAATGACTAGTAAACATTGTAGATTTGCGACAAATGATATAAATAAAACCTGCCAAAGTCTTGATCTATGCCACAATCATAGTTAAACAACAAAATGAAATAGTAATAAATGCAGTAACTCCAATAATCCAATGGAAACAATCTATACAAAGAATAGATTTTATTAAATAATACCTATGACGGGAACAAATAAATGGTACAAGTCCCCCTCTATTGGATGGGTTCTTGGTTATCCTCAAATTTCGTCATCTTGTGTAGAGTCTCTCTCCTCTATAATGTGTAAACCCAACAAATGAAATGTTTGAGCTCAATGGGAATTCAAATGGAAAGAAAAATGGTGTGCGACAGTGATAATAATCAAAGTTACAATAGTAAGTGCAACAATGAAAATAATCAAAAGTGAATAATGAACGGTAAACCCTTCTATTTATAACAAAATATTGATTTATCCTCGAATAATGAGCAATAATAAAATATTATTAACCCCACTCTTGGAATAACCACTTGGAATATTTTATTATATTTGGTTAGGAGGGAAAAAATATTTAGACTTTTATTTAGAAATAATAAATAAATAAATGATTTATTATTATCTCAGAAATTGGTTAAGGAATAATAAACAAATAATGATTTATTTAATTATTCCTGAGAGAATTTAGTCAAACTTGAAAAGGAATACTAATTAATTAGTGATTAATTAATTATTCCTAGAGAAAAATAAGATAATTAATAATTTATCTGTTGATTTTTCATAACGGGGTCAAATATGACAAGGAATATTAATTAAACAATGGTTTAATTAATTATTCCTAGAAGATAATTAAATAAATAATGATTTATTTAATTATTCTTCATGGGTTTAATTATAAATTACTTTAACAAATGTGGTTTATTAAGTAATTTCTCATAGTGAAGGCAATTTTAGTATGGTAAAATTAGCTTTACATGGTGTACTTCAATCCATCTAGTAAATTAGTCTAAATGATCAATTTTTTGGTGATAACAGATTTCCCCCCAACATATGAGTGTTAGGAGAAAAAGGTATGACCGAAGTACGTTGTAAATACATAATCACTAGACAATAAAGTGGAGAGAGAGAGAGAGAGAGAGAGAGAGAGAGAGAGAGAGAGAGAGATAGAGACCAATAAAGCTGAAGAGAAAGAGGATAGGGATAGAGGGGACGAGACCAATGCAAGTCTCCTTTTATGTTGCAGTACTGGATCTTAGTGAGGTAGGGGAGGCATACCTATACCCACCAAGATAACTTAGTACAAGAATAATGATGCACCAGTAGACATAAAATTGAGCAATGAAGTACATGGTGGATGGTACTTAACATGCTGGCATAATTAAGCCAGAAGATAATACAATGTGTCCCATATACATAATGCACCTAGAAAAAAATCATAAGCCAGGACTGAATACAATATCATCTGAGTACATGAGATATAATGGCCCTTCCCTCAAAAAATGGGTCTTAGGGAGGGTTGAAAAACCGAAGAAGCCCTGTTGAATAGGGAAGGGCTCTGCAAAACTGAATGGGTAATTTGAAGAAGACATCCATGCTATGAAAACTATGATTGTAGGTTTTAACCCTGTACAGAAATTACCTACATACGAATTCTAAAACACAGAAAATAAACAATGTGAGATCATAACACATAAAACACATATACACAGATTTTCCCTTGGATCCCAAAATCGGGACTACCAGCTTGATTTTTCATTATTTTCCTTTCAATGCTACAATACATATTTATACATGTTGAAGCATCCAATACCATGAACCGAAAACCATCGCGTCCAAAACCACGTGCGAAAAACATGCACAAAACCATAGGTAGGTCCACCCAACCTAATATAGGGTCCAAAAAACAAAAGTTTCTGGGGCGCTACCCTGGACCCCATAAAGGGGGGTTACCACACCCCTCAAACCTCTTGTGACCCCTTTGCTATGTAATCTATGCAACGAAGGGGGGGCTTTCCCCCCCTCTAACCCCCCGGTTAACTACGTGGGCTAGTTGTGGAAAGAATATAACACAACCCGACAAAAATTTGTAGGAATTGAACCCATCAAATCTGTGGAACTACATCTGAGGTTGTAGCATAATATGAAGGCATCCAAGTATGTGGGGGACTACCTGAAGGGCCACCCCCTCATGAGGTCTGAAACATCTCACACACACTCGGGAATCACTAGTACAATATGTTGCATCACTAGACCATCAAGTGTATAAATCATGAGCATGAAACAACCAAGTCAAAGGTAAATGATGATTCCCTTTTCTTGATCCGAGGCACTGAATGAGAGTGGAAGCTAGAACCAAGATACACCGCCCTCTAGGACGTTATTATGGAATAAATGTGTTGATGACGACATAATAGGGCCCACCATAGATGAGGCAATGAGGATCCTCAACTAAGGCATGACGGAAAATGGTAATGTGACTAATGGACTGACACCAGGGACAATGGGGAAAATGGGACTAAGGGACAAACATATGACTTCCCTTATTAGAGCATAAAGTGCATGGTTGACCTGGCAGTGACTGACTCAACTCCGGAGGTGATGGGGGTCAGTATGACTAGAGGTAAAAATGGGAAACACAAGATGAATAGTATACAATGATGGATGGAATGTTGAGACATGATATAATGGGATACAAAATAGACTCCATGAATGAAGGGTGACTCATCATGGATGCTCTGGACAAGGGCGACTCAATGACGTTGCCACAAAGAATAGGCTTAGTGGGGACCATGAAGGCATAAGTAAATGATGGTTACTGATGACGAAAATCAACATGTGAGATGACAAGTATTAAGAGGAGGTGGACCTCAAAGTACAAGTGTCTCTTTATGAATAAATTCGATTTTGAGAGGCGACGAAGTGACCCTTCTTGGAAAAATGACTTTCCGGTGAAGTATCAAATCATCAAAAACTAAGAAATACCCATTATAGTACTCGATGAGAGCTATCCAATGGTGCTAATGGTTTGTCAAATGGAGCTATGGTCTAGTCATAATGTGTGACAAAAAAACTATGGGTTTTCCTATAAAAGGGTGATTTCCCTTCAATTTGAGAGGAGGAAAAGGCTCAAAATCTTATGGAGATCATAGTGGACAAACCAACCATCGGATTCAAGATTTGTGACTCTCAGAAAAGTGGCCTTACTTGTCTAAATATGGCCTTAATGCTTCTTGGAATGATGGTTCTTGGTGAAGAATTAAGGAAGAGGAAAACAAGAATGAACTACTAGAGGAGGTCTAGAATCATTCTCACCCACTAAGTCAAATATGGGGACTATACGGACATAGAGTAGAATATTTTAAGATATGGTATCAAACATCTACGATATGCGATATGAATATGGCTCGCCGAAGAGGTTAGTAGGACAAACTATCCAAGGAATGGGAGGATAATCGACTAGACCTAGATCCAGTGGGATCTAGGCCGAGACTTATGTTAATTAATTGAGAAGATGGATAGGGGAAAACCATCATGCCCCCAAGCATGGTATATTTTCTGCAAGAATATGTGATGGAGGGGACTGATCTAGTATGAGAAGGTGGGAATGATGCCCCCTAGCATGAGAGTTTATGGAGTGCCATTGTGTTCTGAGTGCTCAAAAAGGGGATTCAAGCATCTCGGCCCAAATTGGCATGAGATCCTCCAAATTATGATAAGGAGATGTAGGGGCTTATGTGCCCCCCCAGTATGCTATGGCTGTACTGGATGTATTTAGAGTGGTGGACTCCAAATATGGAAATATATATGCACGATGGTGCATATCATCCCAAGGATAATCAAGGGTAGCCATGGCTTCCATGATGTCCTCATTAGAATGGAATATGGGGGGATGGGAGGAAGATTGACTACATGATGTGGAGTCGATACTTGGTGCATCATCCTGAGAAAGAAGGTTCACATACACATCATCTGGAATGGTAGGTGATGAACTAGTAGATAAAAAATCTACTAGTGTTGAGACCTAGGATTATGTCGAAAGAGGTTCGATAGAAGCATGCGTAGAAATCCCAGAAAGGTTTTCCTACGAGGAACTCAAGGATGACGATAGGTAAAGGATATGGCTTTTGGAGATTGTCATCTCGACATTGGGGGGAGGAGTCACAATGGTGGGACCAGAGTCCCCCTGTTCTTGTTTACTAGTGGTACCAGAATATGCAGGTAGAGGAGTAGGTGATCCACTAAGAGTGGTCTCGTATTCATGAAGCACCTCAAGGAAATCACAAAATTCGTCGAGACAAATGAAACAATGGGAATAATGACCATGGTGATCGCACAAGACAAGGGTGATTTATGCGTAACATTTTGAGTTTCTTAGATGGAACCAGTAAGGTAACATGGACCTTAGGGATATTTGACTCACGGAAGTTTCATGAACCAAAGGTTTGAGATGAGGGAGTTCAAGACAATTATTGTTGGAATTCCTAACAACTTTACACAAAGCACACAAAGGTGACAACTTTGGGGACTTGGGGGTTGGAGGAGCTTGGGGAGCCTTGTCCTTAGGTTATTTCTTCTTGGTTTTTCCCCCCTGTCTAGATTCCTTCACAACAGGAGTGGGTTCTGTTGAGGTTTTGATGAGACTGGAGTAGCAGTAGGGGTCATAGGGATCGGTTGAATTAGGGTCAAAGCATGATAAGGTCTTAGTTGACAAGGCAGAGTGCTTACATGGGGAGTGTCATAAGAGGCTCAGTATACGCTTTAGTTTTTGACTCAGTGGTGGATGAAGTGAATGTCTTGTCATATTGATGTGACTGAGTTTGCAGGTTGATATTATAGGTATTAACTGCATCAGAATTCATCATGAGGATTTGGTAGTCACCAGGACCAGAAGGTTGGGGGGGATGCTGCTTGACCTAAGTGAGGTTGAGCAGTAATAAATCCTTGCTAGGGGAAAGGATTTGTAAGCATTGTCGGTTGAGATGGCACAGGATTATGAGGTGATTTTTGGATGGGCGGTTGACCTCTAGAAGCTACTTGAGCTTCCAACATTTGGTGCATCTGGGGTAAGAGAAGACACTCATGTTTATAATGGCCATGTACACTACAACATGCAGAAGGCTTGTTCATATGAATAACCTTGTTCTACTTGGGTTGGTTTCCCTATTTTTGCTTGTTAGTGTTAGGCTTCTTCCCCTAGGGTTCACTAGGTTGATTACCTTGATTACCCTAGTTACCCTTGTTACCCTTCCCCTTATTTTGTTTCTTCAAATTTTGGGGATTAGTCGCACTCTATTGCATAAACACTTGACCCTGAGGGGGTGGTGGCTATTGGGGCTAAGGATGCATGGGAGGCTATGGTGCTAATGCTTGAGGGGTTGGAACACTCGTTTGTGCATAGGGAGGAGAAACAGTTTGGTAGATAGGTTGAGCATTAGTTGGCCCTAAAAACATGTTGCTAGCATGAGGGGCATAAGTGTTGGAGAAAATGGTCTCCCCTTGCGTATAGCCATAACTTTGTTGAGTATATGGTGAAGGGTGTGAAAGGCTTCCAATGATACTATCGATGGCATGAGATGCCCTTGGTACATTGATACCTCCAAGACGGGGGAGGTATAAAATGATGGTATAGACATAACCTGATTGCGCATAAATCAGGTAATATCTTAGAGTAGTTTGGAGAGCTTCTTCCTCTGTCTGAGGAAAATGGGATGCAACATCTTTTCCAATGGGTGATAAGAGGTTCCTAAGAAACCAATCTAGATAGACATGGTCTTCGAAGGGTAGGGCATGACATGTGCTCCCCCTTCTACGCCATTCCTGAACATGATTGGAAAGACGAGTGGCAAAAGACTGAAAGAATGAGGTAAAGAGATATGTACCAGTGTCATATCAGAGAGGTAACTGAAAATATGAGAGGAACGCTTTAGAAAGTGTCACGAAAATGGAATGAGATGTGGTGGGTTGGTCTACATACCATTTTGCAGTGTCTCCAGTGAGTGTGCATTGGAACAACCGAAGACAAATGGAGCCATCGTTAACATAATTGGATGAACATCACATGTGGAAGGAGTGGACATGATTAGTAGGGTCCTCTCCAGAATTACCCTCAAACTTTGGGATGTTTGAGGAAAGCTTAGTTAGCATAGTAGGCCAACCAGCATCGTGGTGTATTGGATAATTTATCAATTGGCTAAAATCTGGGAGAATTAACCCAGCCATAAAAGGGAGCATGGGGGATGTCGGAATAGTTCCTGAGATATTTTCACTAGATGTGACCATCAGAGTAGAACCGAAGCCAACACCAGGTTGGGTTCCTACAACAGTAGTGGGTCTAGACATGGTGATGATATGCGGTGAAGGAGGCTTAAAATCACATGAACCAGGAGAAGAGTCGGTATGGGGACTCGAGGGACAATGAACTTGAACCCTGTGGGGAGGAGTAATATGCCCAAGCAAAAACTAGGGACAAAGGCCTAAGAGTCTCCGTGAAAAACGCCTTGGTGGTGCAATGGTGGTAAGACACATGTGAGACGGAAATGGTGAAGGGAGACCAAACATATGCCTTTGTCTCTATGTGGGGAGATAAATTAATTATGTTAAATCTTCGCTTGGTGGTGTAAACCAATTTCCCTTCGCTTAAGGTGTGCTCATGTGTGCAAGTGTGTTTATTAATTAAGCCATATCATGTTTGAAAAAAGAAAAAAGGTTGCTAAAAATGGACTGAAATTAGCAATAGAAAATGAACAGTAAATAAATTAACTAAACCCAAACTGGGTTTGCAAACATTGTGTTGGTTGGTGGGAAAAACAACTGAAAACACACTAAAAAGGTTAATAGATCTAAGTGTCAGTGTGATTAGGATCAAATGACACTAGGCTGCTGGAAAGTGGTGCATCAACAACAAAACACTAGAGAGGAAGATTGCTGCAAAAAGATAGGGATATGGGTGTAAAACCTATGGCAACCGATGGGACCCTAAGGCAAATGACTAGATAAGGTTTCAAATGAAACTTTGGATGGAAACAACCTAACTTTGAAGATCTGAAATAGAAGGTTACATATCTGGAAAATATGGTTGAAAGTGTTGCATAAACTCAAACTTCTTACTCAGCTAAACTCCTCCTATAAAGGTGGAAGCATACTAGAAGCCCTAAGGGACTAAATTCCACTTCGACGAGTAAATTAGAGTAGATCAAGGCCTAAGTGAGATAAGACCATGGTCAACCAACCCAACATATAGCTCTCGACAAAACCCAGAAACAGATCTGAAAAAAATCTAGAAACCCTAAAAATCGCAGGTACTGACCTGATTTCAGGGGGATCACACTTTTTGGGTAGAAAAGGTGATTTCTTCTCCTTGATTCTCGATCAGAAAGTCTCGGAAAAATTTCTCATCTTTGTTGTGGTTGGTTCCTGTGACCTATGGAAAATACCAAAAAACTTTCAGAAGTTAGAAATTTGACAGGTCTAGGGTTAGAAAGCTAGTAAAAAACATTAAGAGATTGAAAAAAGAAGAAACCGTAAGCTGAAAACTAAAGGTTGCCCAATTTTCTGGATCTGAAGTAGAAAACCAGTGGAGTCGCCAATTTTGTTATAGTGTTTTCTTCTGAAAGGTGTAAGGAAAGAAATCACCTAAGATTGTGGATGGCAAACAATCTCAACAATATAAATGGTTGCTAAATATTGTAGATATGCAGCAAATGATAGAAACAAAACCTGCCAAAGTCCTAATCTATACCACAATCATAGTTAAACAACAAAATGAAATAGTAATAAATGTGGGTAACTCCAATAATCCAATGGAAACCAGATATACAAAAAATAGATTTTATTAAATAACGCCTATGAAGGGAACAAATAAATGTTACCAGTTCCGCTCTATGGGATGGGTTCTTGGCTATCCTCAAATTTCGTCATCCTGTGTAGAGTCTCTCTCCTCTATAATGTGTAAACCCAACAAATAAATTGTTTGAGCTCAATGGGAATTCAAATGGAAAGAAAAATGGTGTGCGACAGTGATAATAATTAGAGTTACAACAATGAGTGCAACAATGAAAATAATCGAAAGTGAATAATGAATGGAAAACCCTTATATTTATAACAAAATATTGAGTTATCCTCAAATAATGAGCAATAATAAAATATTATTAACCCTATTCTTGGAATAACCACTTGGAATATTTTATTATATTTGGTTAGGAGGGAAAATACATTTAAAATTTTATTTAAAAATAATAAATAAATAAATGGTTTATTTATTATCTCAATAATTTGGTTAAGGAATAATAAACAAATAATGATTTATTTAACTATTCCTGAGAGATTTAGTCAAACTTGACAAGGAATAATAATTAATTAGTGATTAATTAATTATTCCTAGAGAAAAATAAGATAATTAATCATTTATCTGTTGTTTTTTCATAACTGGGTCAAATATGACAAGGAATATTAATTGAACAATGGTTTAGTTAATTATTCCTAGAAGATAATTAAATAAATAGTGATTTATTTAATTATTCTTCATGGGTTTAATTATAAATTACTTTAACAAATGTGGTTTATTAAGTAACTCAGAGTGAAAGCAATTTTACTATGGTAAAATTGGCTTTACATAGTGTACTTCGATCCATCTAGTAAATTAGGTTAGATGATCAATTTTCTGGTGATAACATACATCATCAAAGTTTAGAGGGAAAAAAGAAAAAACTATTTTTTCAACTCGTATTTTCAACTTATCTCCCTATGGGTTTCCTCAAATTACAAGCGGAAACACTCATTGGATGCAAAATTTGATTCCTCATCCAAGGAGAACCCATGTTGCATACTTTTGATGGACCCTGCTACACAAAAAATGAGAAATACATGAAAAACGTGATTGAAATCACATTTTCCCATGTATTTTTCATTTTCAGTTTAGTCGGGTCCATCGAAAGTATGCAACATGGGTACTCCTTGAATGAGGAATTAAATTTTTCATCCAATGAGTACTCCCACTCGAAATTTTAGTAAAACCTTAGGGAGATAAGTTGAAAATATGAGTTGAAAAAGTAGTTTTATTATTTTATTATTTTTTAATCTTTTCACTTTTTTACTCCAAAAATGTTGAATAACCCCCCATGGTTGACATCATCATCTTGAATCCTATTGGTTCTTAGAAAGTTTATTTTGGTTGTACGTTTTTCTTAGGAGATCCATTTTAGACCTCAAAATTCCCCTAATGTGGAGAAAATATTGCAAAGGATTCGACAAAATATCAAAGTAGCCAAGATCGGAAAAAAAGTTATGCGGACAAAAAGAGGTCACACAAAGATTTTAAATTTGGGGATCATGTCTATCTAAAGGTGACACATAGGAAACATACATTGAGAATGGGCCCTTGTCCAAAATTGGCACCCCCAGTTTATGGGCCATATGAAATTTTGGATAGAGTAGGACTTGTAGCTTATGAATTAGCCCTCCCCAGTCACATTAAAGTTCATAATGTTTTTCATGTTTCCTTGGTGAAGAAGTATGTACATGATAACTCTCATATTAAGAAGAGTCTTTTCAGTAGAAATCACGTAGAAGAAAAATTTTCCAACATGTTTCAAACCAGCTAGTGTGGTTCATCATCAAGACTAGATGAAGATGCAGATCATAGCACAGGCTTGAATAAACTCTTCTTAATGTAATATGTATCACAAAAGTATGAATTCATAAACTCTCATATTATTAAATAGAAAATGTTACAAGTGGATCTCGAAGGAGACTTCATGACAGAATCACTTGGTATTATCGATCAGAAAGAGATCTGGCTCCAGAATCGAGCCGTCACTCGGGTTAAAGTATAGTGGAAGCACTATACCCCTAAGGAGGCCACTTGGGAGTGAGAGGATGAAATGTAGAAAAATTTTCTAGAACTTTTCCAACAGAAAATTCCTATGAATTAGACACCGAGGATGGTGTGAGTTAAGGGGGAAGGATGTAATATCCCCCTATTATATACTGTTGCTTTAATCATTGTGTATATAAAAATGGTAGTGGAGCCATAATGATACTTTAGATATATGATTGTAAATAAGTATTTTCTTAAATGATAAAATAAATATATTGAAGGAAACTTATGCACTTGGAGAAGACGCTCAAGAATGAGATTGGATAAGCTCTTCATGACAAGAATTATAGAAGACTCTAGATAAGACTAAGGGAGGGGAGAGAAAAATCCCTTAGCAATTCTTAGCTATAGAAAGATGCTAAGATGGTCACATTTAAAGCATCACAAGAGAAGAAAAAAGGGCTTTAAAGGAAAAGGTCGAGGCAAGAAAGAAATAAAACTCATTAAAAGCGAGACACCGCTGAAATGGAAAAAACATCATGAAGAAGGGTAATAATTATCCATAGGGAGAATCAAGGAGGATGCTGATTCTCTAGACAAACAATCTTGGCTCGAGGGGGAACAGGAAGGAATTTCATGGTTGGGCGGTTGGTGTCTTGCTCTAGTGCAGGTTCCGTAGTGAACATGACTACAAGTTGCTAGTTAGATATGTGAATGTTAATTAATTTATTCATTTCTTTTACTAAAAATTTAGTAGTGCTAATTAAAGAAAAGATTGTGAATGTTAATTAAATTGGTCATTCCTTTTACTAAAAATTAAGTAGTGCAGATTGAAGAAAAGATATGTGACTACTAATTAATTTAATCATTTTTTTTACTCAAAATTAAGCAGTGCAGATTGAAGATAAGATCTGTGAATGTTAATGAATTTAGTTATTTCTCTTACTGACATTTAAGCAGTACATAATTTAGATTATATATTTTAATGTTAAGGAGTATAAACAATTCTTTTCCTAAAACCTAAGCAGCACAAAAGTAAGGTTAGATCTATGGATGTGAACATGAAATTGTTCTAGATTATATTTGTTGATAGAAATTGCTTGTTTTTATAACTGGTTATTAATATAGATGCTAATAAAAATACTTTTTAATTGTACATTTGATTAAGATATATGTCACTAGGGTATGAATTGACTAAATTAGATATAAAAGCAGTTGTGTAACCAATAATATTAACATGAATAAAAGTATATACAATTACAATTATGGATGGAAGATATGTAATATCGCTACTATAATAGTATTGAGGGGAATACATTACTGTGTGCAAATCCTCTAAATAAGGAGCCAAGCATGAACCAATTTTTATTGGGTGTGCACAAAACTGTAGCACAAAGAGAGCCCGTTATGGATAAATAAAATTGCAAGGAGCGCATATGACTTAGCAGCTATAAGGACACCAGACCAACATGTTAGGAGCTTGGTTGTAACTACTACAGAGAAAAGATTATGAATAACAAAGAATAGATAAATGGTGTACTTAACACACTTTTATACGATAAGGTTGCAAAGTGGTATACATTTTATAACTGTGTGAGAACCTAACTACTATACCATGCATGATGTAGACAATACGACCATGTAAGTTGAGTATAAAAAAAGGTTGTCATATCTTAGGAGTATAATCTAGCATAAAACTAAAAAAAAATAAATCTAATTTATGCGTAAACTAAGCTTAAGATTTCATTTATGTGATTTGATGTAAATCTGGAAGTTACATATGAGATACACTGATATTTGAGCAAGGTGACAACATTAAAGTAAATTATGATTGGACATACTATATCACTGAGCATGGTGACAACATTAAAGTAATCTATAATTGGACCTACTATATAACTGAACATGGTGACAGAATTAAAGTAATATATAACTGGACATAATATATCAAATCTAGCTTGTACAATAAACATCGATACATATAACAAGTATTAAACTCGTAAATAATCTTCAAGAAGGAAAAATATTTTTCTACATGTCATTATTAATTTATAAAGAAAATAGAGGCAATATTACAAGTATATAGATTCATAATAGTGTTGTATAAATTCCCTCGACCTGGAAAGAGGGGAGAAATCGTGCTGAGATGTCCTTATGCTACCGTCATACTATAAGAAAAAACAAGAATATATATATATATATATATATATTACAACTATGTTACATTAAAACAAACCTTACACTAATATGTACATAGTCGTACCTAGTTTCTCCTTCAACTGTTCTAGTCCCATCTCCCCAGAAATTAGTGATATAATGAAAAAGAGAACCCTAGAACCAAGCCTTGCATCGCTAGAGAAGAACTCTAAGATGCGAATAAAATGACCCTTCATGTCCAACAAGCGATCCAACACCAGCATTGAGTAATTGCATTAGGTAATTACTATAGGAGGTTCCTCATAGGAGAGAAGCCAAAATCAAAAGAAGTTTGACCAGTGGCATACACTTTCCAACCATGACAAGCAATAATGAGGAGTAAGGGTCGAGAACTAACAGAAACTTGACCCTGTAGATAATAAAACAAATATATGAAAGATAGAGAAATGGAGAACTACCCCACAGGGGTTACCATGGATGTAGAAGATTGTTAAAAAAAAACATAGCACATGTAGACCTCTTTAAGATTATCATCAGAAAATAGAAAAAAATGGAAAGATGGTTCCGGGATTAAGGTGAGAAGATGAATTGAGTGAGTAAGTGTGCATACACCATACAACAGTGCCCTATAGCTATAACCTTTAATACCCCTTTTCCAGGCGATTGTCAATTGTACCCACGACGTAACCAAAGACACATGCTAGAAAGGGACTTCATAAGGCAACAACCCAGGTTAAGGGAAACTTCCTTGGTAGTGTAATGCTAGATAAGTTCATGGCAACTAATAAATGTAGCCAAATAAAATCACCCAAACAGAAGAAATCCTCATACCCTCATTTCTATCCTCGGTCCACCCTATGTAGCAAATTACCTTATCAAAATACAAAAAAATAAGAGGGGTATTGGAACACGCCATGACCGAGTTCATTGAATTGATATATGCCAAGTAGAGAAGTCATAAAACCAATGGAATACCTTCTCAAGCCAGAATTAAGACTTAGAATTTCATACCAAGTGTACATAAGTGAGCAAGTGAAAACCCCAACAAAAAACCCTCAATAGTAACTGAGTCGATTCGGTGGTCTTGTAATAGCCAAGTAAGGAATTAACACAGAAACCACGAAATAGATTAACAAAAAACACATGTTATATTAGCATTAAGAGACCTAGCATGTTGACAATTGGTGAAGGGTTTCTTTTATTGACCTGGGGGTTGTTGTGATCGAAATTTCTCACTGACAATGCATTCCATCTTTGGAGGTGGGCGATTCACCTCTCCAGTGCCTGGGATAATACCTGCAAGAGAAAGTGGCCATGAGTAACAATGAAATAGAGGGCAAAGGACCAGAGCAGCAAACTCCAGAAATATAAAAAAACACTTGTGGATGAAAGGGGTATGTTACCTGGAGGGGTACAGTGATCTTATCTACCATAGCACTCATAGAGAACTAGGTGTCGAAGAAAAATGAGAAGGGAAGCATCGCTGCCGTCGGGAGGAGGAGCCACAAAGTGAAAGAGAGAAATGAGGGATAGCTAGGTTTAGGAAGGACTTTGGTTTGAGAACTTGAATCGTGGCCATTGAAACTGACATTGCATTTAAGCAGTCCACACCTCCCAACATCACCAAAAAGCATGTGAAACCCATGTGATTATTTCCATGTAGAGGAAAATGTATGGCGAAGGTGACTTCCAATGCAGGGTGTGGTACTGGGTAATATAATGTGAAATTGAGGATTGAAAGGCAGGGTTTAGATTATAGTTGGAGTACTATAGTGGGCCAAACTTAGGTTATATTTAGGGCTTAGGAAATTCCCACGAGTGCTTAATCGTGAGATAAATGAGTGATAAGGCCCCCTTAGTTGATGGTTATGTGTTATTGTTGTTGGTCATATGCGTTAGGAGCTCGAGTTTGTTCATTGCATGGTGCACCTTGGGATAGAAAAACAATATAATTATACACTACAACTCCTAGCAAGGGTAATGGATTTTAAATGGATGGTATGTCAAAAAATGTAGAATAATGGAGGGGGTTGTTACATGATCGAAAACCATAAGGTAAGGAAAAAATAAAAATAAAAATTCTTTAAGGACAAGGGATGTTACAACCATCACGGCCGAAACATAGACTAGTTATCTGTAAATGCGGCGTATAACTTCTAACATGCACAACCCACTGATCTTAGTCCTCAACATTTTAATCCCTAGCTCTTATGACCTTCGCCCTGTGACTTGGGACTTGGAACATTAGAGTCTCAAAATCTTGGACCTTGGTGCTTTGGAACCAAGTCATTTCAGCCTCCTTAATTGAGAACTTCTGAGATTATTTTAGCTGAGGAATAAACCCCAAGATTTTGTCCCAAGATGGAAAGAGTTTCATGTTAACTTTTGTTCTTTATATTCTATCACCACACTTTGATTCATCAAATATCTAGGACGGAGAGTATTATCATCTCTTAATTGGCACTCCTTTTGTCATTTTTTGGCAAAAAACCTCAACCTCTTTGATTTAAGACTAAGCCTCTTGGAGTTTCTATCGAGGATGGATTTCTTCGTGAAGGTTTTCCCTTCAATATGGTTTCTTCCAAGGAAGTTATTTCCAATATGAAATAGAAGGAGTGGGCTCGAATGTGTGTTTCCTCCAATGAAGGTTTTCGTTGAGAAAGGATTTCCTTTGATGTGGGTTTCCTCCAAGGAAGGTTTTCAACGAGATAGTTTTCCTCTGAGATAGTTTTCTCCAATGTGAGTTTCATATCTAGTGAGGGTTTCCTCTAGGGTGATGTGGACCTTGGGACCTTGGACCTTGGAACCTCAGAACCTCAACAATTAAGGACTTGGTCTCTTGGATTTTCTCCCAAGGGGTTTCATTCAAGAAATTTTTCTTGGAGGTGTGTTTCCTCCAAGGTGATGTGGGAAGTCTTCAAATGTCATACCTGGGTGATTCAAGAACTTTATGTCTCAGAGTTTCATCTGAGAAGTTTCACTTGAGAAGTTTTCCTTGGATATGACGTGGCGGTGGTGGGATGAGTGCACATTTCTGCATGTCATGCAAGGGCGCATGGAGAGGGGTCGCCGATGCACCTATATATGAATGGGAGTATGAGTGGTTCGGTAACTAATACCACATTGCCAAGTGGCAGTGAGGATGCTGACCAAGACAACCACATGGGTGCCATGTGACGACCACATGGATCCTACTCAGTGAATTGATTATGTGGAACTAAAATTTAAGTGGCCATAACTTCTAATTTAGAGTTCCAACTGGGAAAAAATTATATAGAACGATGATATCGTCCAATTGAGGTTTTAAGGAAGTCGAAAAAAAATCAAACTTTTTAGACCCCATTTTCATAAGGTATCTTGGGCTAGCTTGGTAACCACCTCCTTATAATTGGTGATGTGGGTTGGGATTAGGAGGCGATATGTTACATCTATATTGGATTTGAAGAAAGTTTCCAGTGCTACTATGACATTTTTCTAATAATATTGTTGGTTAGAGAGAAAAGAGAAATAATTGTATGTGTAGATACAAAGAATTTAGTTAGAAGAATGTGGTCAGGATGAAAGAAGATATTTTCTGAAATGTTCTTACCTAGAGATGATTGGACTGTCAAGAAATATAATTCATCTTAAATCTATAGGATGAATTACTTAAAGTTGCACAATTTTATTTCTGGATTAAATTCCTCCTAAAATTCAAAGGAGTTGATTTGTCAGGCCTAGACCCATCATTTATTATTCTTGAGACAAATTTTAAAAGAAAAATTATTGGAAATTATAAATAATAATTTGAGCTAACCTTGAAGGTTATGACCCTTTATCAAATATAGCACTTTTTAAAAGAAAATCACCCACTTATGCATAATTCCTCATTAACAAGGTACTATGACAATTACAAAATTTCTCTCGTAGAATTTGAAGAATCTTAGGGAATCTATATTAAGATGAATTTTTTTTATCGCTAACTAAAGAAGGGATTGCTAACTTAGAAAATCACATGGATATTGATTAAAGAAAGGGGGTGAATGATATTTTTTTGTACAAAAAATATTTACTTTTAAGCTATGATATAGGCTTGTTGGCTATATATTCATAAAATAATCCATAGCATAACACTCCAGTTTGTGCAACCATTCAATGGGTTGTGGATACAAGTATACACTCCACTGTGTGTGTATGATTTGGGTCCCCATTTGTCTAAAAACACCATTTAAGGGAAAATATAACATGTAGGCATTACTTTGTATGCCTCGAATATTTAACAAGCTCGTATCTATATATAATATATATATCTCCTTACGTGTTGGTAGAAGCATCCTAAATTATTTTCTCTTATCTTATAAATAATGGATGAATCCTTCATGAAATTATCTAATCTTATCCTATAAATAATGAATGAATACTTCATTTGTATCATAAGCTTGTGAAGTGTCATAGCTAGGTTTTACATAAGCTCTCTTCTTACTCCTTTGTGCAACCTTGAAGATCAGAAATATATTAGCTCATTTGTACAAGTCTAGTCTATGAGTGATTATGCTCTCCAATTTCATGTCATGTGTTCCAAAAGATCACAAAACTCATTGGTAGTTATGGATTCAAATGTGTAAAGATTCTATGGAGAATTGATTTGGAAAAGTGGTGAGAAAGGGCTAATACTCCTTTTCCTTCTCCTTGTCACTTAATTACAAATCTATGAGAAAGGTCTACTATTCTTTCTCCTAAAAATAATTCATCCACAAGAATTGTGTTTTGCAATAAATAAAACTCTATGCATGTTCCAAAATTTTGATAGGGGATTGAAAAATAACTTTGATTTGTTTGAATAAGTAGTTTGAGTAAGGACTTGTACCATGAAAAAATCCAAACCAGAAAATTCTAAAAATAGTACTTGTTTATAGTAAGTCCTTTAACTTCATTAGAGCACTATAAGAATTTACAATGGAAACAAATGGCCTACATCTTCACTTATTGATGTAGCAATTTGGGAATAATATTTATTATTTTTTTCTTCCACGTGGATAGAGCCTTGTCCACTGTAGGCATGTTATGGCCATTATTCTCCTCACCTTTCTCACGGTAGCTTCTCCTTCATAGATCCCATTCCACGAGTCATTAAAGATAATGGGAATGAGTTTATCTTTCTTAGCCACTCTTGATAATTCCCATTTCCAATCAACTTCGTGCCATTAATGAAGATGAGAGCATGAATTTTCAAATAGATCCTTGAGCTAAGGTATAAACAAATAAAATTGTTGTAGTAACAGTAACCTCTAAAAAGGGAAAAAACACTACAATATCTCCCAACAATTTGACCAAACAATGTGCTCTTCCATTGGAGTAATCCATTGAGTTGAACAAGATGATTCCCAAGTTTCTAAAATTAAATAACTAAATGAAAGTATAGAGACCTTGAAAATGGATGGTGTGAATGATGTCCATAATGTTGGTAGGTGTAAGCAATGAATTGTTTGCAGGGGCTGCCCTTATCTTGAATGTATATTATTAATCTTGTCAATGTCTATTAGATTAAGGGATTTTCCCAAAATATACAATCAAGAAAAGGATGGATAAGGAAGAAAAATTAGTTAACATCTCACCTGTGTACACATTTCAACGTTCTTGGATTGTAAACGTTGGAATAACCACATACAAGTTGTTGAAACATTTTCTTGTTAAAAGTTTTTGCAAAAAATATTGAAAATATTTTTATTTCCATTGCACTTTGTAAAAAATTCTTATATATATGGTTTCCTATAATAAAGTATTATAAGCATGATTAATTTATATTAGAGCACATTTTCATAAATTTTATGTTTAAAAAATAATAAAGCGTTTTGAGTAAAGGGAAAACATCTATCAATAGTCCTAATGCATTCTTGTGGATCAACAATTCTTAATGAAAAGTAGAACCCCTCACTCATTCAACGTTTACGCTTAGGAGGGCTGTGGTTGCGATTTGTTGTTTCAAATAAATTGGTAGAGCTAACATGGTAGTATCTCATGAAAAGAAAACCTGCCCTACAGAAAACTCAATACAGACCCCCCCCCCCCGCTATTCTGCCTTCAGTTTTATACTAAGAAAGTTTATGTCATATGATAGTTGCCACCATTTCAAATTTTTGACTGCAAAAGTTAAAAAAAAAAACAATTTTGAGGGGTTAAACATTATTAGAAGAAGAGAATAGAATCAACGTAACAAGGCATAAGTTTCCTCTGTAATCAAGAAATTATGTACCAACAGAGTAAAATAAATTTTCTTGGGTAATATTTATCATCATTCCCAATTATTTTACTTATTTTAAAATGAGTCACCGAAAGAACAAGACTAGTAAAACATAGTGCAACCCTGCGACTCTAGTAAAAATAGATGAAATTCCATTACTTGACAAAGATGAAACAATTGTTGAAACCTAATGCGAATTTGATTTGTATGAATTGATAATTTGGGATTTCCAGAGATTCCAAGACTAAAGAGATGAGTTTTTGGTTTGGGAATCACTTCCCCCTCAATTTATATTTTTTCAAACTTACCATTTCCCTGAGTTTCTGGTTTGGTGCTCTGAAATATATCTACCAATTAAAAGAGTTATCATTTCAAAGAAAGAAATCCCTTTTTTCTATATTACACCAAAATTGATTCAAGAACCCTTTAGGTATCCATGCCAAATCAAGTCCAGCCTTTTTCTAGTCAAGATTTGTGAGATATGTTTCATAAATTAACCCCTTAGGAGAGAAACTCTTCTAGAGTCATTTTTACTAGAGAATGCCAATATTCCACAAATAATCCTCCTTATCCTTTGAGCTTATTTCCAGAGATTTCTAGACAAATAATATCTATGCTTTGTTGTTTGTTAGGGTATAACCATGATGAAACTATTGATCAACTATTATTAGGATTTTTATCTACCCTCTCTTTAGGCAAAAAACCTTTTGTTTATTTCAACCAGTATCTAGCAGACACTATCCATGAGCAATTTATGAATTTCAACAGCATGAGGACATTTAAATTTCAATTAGTATTAGTGTATCTATTCATATTTTATCAATCAAAAAGTTTCTTTAGATATAGTGTTAGGAACAAAATTTAGAAGGAAACTTGTGGTCAGTAGTTTATGAAGTGCTCTTTTCAAAATTTGCAAACCAATTCTTATCTGTTTGTTATAATATTTTGAATGATACTCAAGCCCCAAGAATTTGGCCAGAGATAAAATGAATAATGCAATTGAGTGAATAAACAAAATTTGGAGATTGGTTCTTATATAAGAATTTCCTAGATATAATATTATATGGATGTCAGTTTCATCCTTATAGGTTACTAATCTTCCCTCATATGAGGATCTTTTCCCTTGAGTTTATAAGGAAAGTCTTGAATGTTGATCAAGTTCATTTCTTACCAAGAAAGAAAACAACTATTTTCATGCATAAGGCAAAGATTGGACCTTTTATTGCAAACACTAGAGCAATTGATACTGAGGTAGAAGGACAGGGAATTAACTCAATGGACCTATAACATATACGTGCATTCATGAAATACTAAACAATACCCCTATTTTGACTACATATTGGAAAATACCTCTAAAAATCACATTATTTAACCCCCTACCAATATGAACCCAATACACCTTCCCAATTAAAAAAACCCAAACTTTCACTAGATATTGTAGGTATCCATTTTTTCATTGACATTTTTTATACCCCTTTATATCTTTTCATTAATTTTGAGTTCCATTTTTTATACATGCCAATATAAAAGCCCTTTAGCTGCTAATATATTCTCAATATATTATGTCATTTTTTCCTCAATATATATCCCCCAATATGAACCCACATGGTATGGTATTTCTCCTCGAGTGAAGCCCCCCTATGGGTAGAAGCACTATAACAACAGATGAAACTAAGAAAGGGACAAAGTCAGAGCTATGATCCTATAGGAAAAAAATTCTTCCTTAAGATTTCAACAAGGTTCTTCCCCTTATGGAAATTTATCAAAACCATAATTTGAACAGTTTCCCAACAAAGAATTCATTAGGCCCAATGTTTTATCTGCCCCCCAATAGAAAGAAAAGGAAATTAAAATACCTTTTGAATATGTTCAAATATCAATGTTAGATTTAGAGGGAGGAGGATTAAGGGTTTATAAGAGATAGAAGGTGAGAGAAATAGAGGAATCAATTTCAGATAGAGTGTCATCAGAAACTTCTACACCATGAAAAATTATTATAACAAGAAAGCCTATATATACTCTTAAGCAATTAGAACCAATAGTCATAGAGCCATCTTCTTCATCTACTTCTAATAATCAAAATATGTTTTCTTAGTTCTTAGAAATAAAAAAGAAAAATGAAAGCTTGAAAACTATCACTTAGAGAGAATTTTGGAAGTAGAACTCTTTTACAAAGAACATATTGCTTTATGCTTTGGATGTTGAAAAAGGCCAATTTTAGCTAGCATTCCTAGAACCAAAATCTCAAAGTGAAAAATAAGATGAATATTACAAGACTTCTATGTTTTCAGTTAACAAAAATAAAAATAAAAAATAAAAACATCCTATAGATCAAGTATATCTTCACAAGAAAACATGGGAGATGATATATTATACTTTGACTAGTTCAACCATTAACCTTTCTAATTTACAGAGTTCATTGAGAAAGGCATTTGCTAAATTAAAGAGGCGAAGGATGTATTCTTTAGTGAAAGACACCATAATTAAATAGTTAGAATACATAATTATCGGATTGGGAACTAACCCCAATGATCTTAATGTTGTTTAGGAATTAATCTAGAACAAGAATGAAGATATACAGTCACTTTGCCAAAAAATAAAATTGTTAGTGATTGAACCTCCATAAACTCAAGAGATTGAAGATATACAAAAAGAGAAAGAGTTTCTCCTTTCAGACATGATTGAGAGAAATAAGTTAATGGACAAGATAGAGTCTCAAGTATGATAATTACTTAAAGAAAGAAATCAACGAGAAGGTCAAACAACCTCGTCATCTCAAGCAGGTACATTAGAAAAGGGTTCTTTAGATAAATTAGTACAAACTCTTCATATCTTTCTTTAAAAATCAACAAGTTGATGACTAGAATAAAGCATTGGAAAAGGCTCAGCAAGATGCAATAAAATGGATAATTTATTAATTGCTTAACTATAGGAAAGTTAATTGCATTCATTGTTTATACCAAGATAAAGATAGAATATGGATAGACATTATGTATTCAATGTCTGAAGTCTAGACATTGATCAAGATTATGGTTGAACATGAAGAATTATTAGAGCTTGCTAAAGGGGCAATAGATGAGATTGAAAATGAATTGGGGAATAAACCAATTCAAGCTAGTAATATTATCATATTCCTGAACTCTAAAACAAAGGTGGAGTTAAAAGAGACTGGTATTTTAGATAGAACTCATTCAATCATGCAAACCAAGAAAGTTCTAACCAAAAAGGGTTTTAAAGTATAGTTGAAAGAAACATGTAAAATCATGCAAGGTTAGGTGGATAAATTCAACAAGAAATTCAATCTTTTGCATCAAAGAGGATTACCATCATTCATAAATTCACAGGGTAAAATTGTATCCATAAGAGTACCAAAAATTACTCATTGAATGTGTAAATAATATTTCAAAATTTACGGGTATGAAAGGGGCTTTAAGTGGTCAAATATTCTTGATAAATTATCTCATGATTTATTTTACTGTTATGAAATAAAAAAATATTTTCATAGTTAAACAAGCCTTTCAAAATTACATCAAATTGGATGAAGCATATATAAAGATGATTTCTTTTACCTATCCAGTGGGAGAATATTGGGTTAAGCTCATTAAGATTATATAATAAATTCTTAGCAGTATCCTGATAGACGGTAAATATTCAAGCACACGATCAAGGAAGATCTAGGTTTTGAACTGAATTCAACAAGTTAAAGATTGTTGCACATTATGAGGCTAACGGTTTTCAGGCAAATCCAAGTTTTAAGTTATTAGTTAGCAATTTTTATTTTGGATAGGATTTATTCTTGAAGTATGTAAGGTCGGTAATTGAAATATATAAATTTTGTAAATTTTTGTATGGAAAGGGTTGATTCCTAGACCAAAAATATTGATATTTTTTGTAATATCCCAATTTTCCAATGTTAATCAAGGACTACTAGTTCCAATTTATAACATTATTGTTTCATATGAAAGTTAGATCTTGTGTTACATGGTCTTTTTCTTTCGTGTATTTAATATTGTGTGGATCTTGGGAGAGTTTTGGCTAAGAGTTTTGACTTTATTCACATTAATTCAAATAATTTATTCTTGAAACAATCATTTTTAAATAGATCCATTACTTAGATGCTTTGACACAGTGCTTTAGTAAGTAATTGTCAGCAAAGGACAACATCAAATTGGCATTATTTCCAGGGAACAAGATATTGAAGTTATTTTTCCCTAACGTATTCCACAAATCATAAATTTTGCTTCTCATACATATACTAGATCAAACATAGATCCTGTAGAGGCTTCACCTTTATTAGATCCTAAAAATTTGATTAGACAAGCTACCATTAGACATAGGCTTGAGTCTACATATTCTTGTATTCCTCAAGAATCAACTTCTTAATCCAAAACCCTGGAAGAAATACCTCCACTTCTTGATTTTTCTCCAAAATTTTTTTATCTCATTGAAAAATGAGTTGACCTTCAAACTGATTTTCTAGTTGATTAGATTGAATCTTTCCAAATTTCAAAATCACCTTCATAATAATATGATATTGAATTTGATCTCCCTGAAGTTAAACTAAAAGATCCATTCTCTTCCTTCTGTCAAATAGTCCTGTTTCCTCTTTTCAACTTGAAGAAAATATAAACGTATACACTAATCCTCTTGTTCCTAAATTACAAGTTTTAGAAACTCTGATAATTCTTCCATATCAATCTTCAAACTAACAATCTCCAAAGAAACCATTATCTAAAAAAAAAACCATCATCCCCTAAACAACCGACATCATCTAGTTCACAAGTAATGGTTGTAATAGGTTTAATTGTAAAGGCCATATATGAAACAGTGAGGTTGCCAACAAGAACTCAAATACATGGTTTTCCAGATGGATATTTAAAGTATATTCCAAGATATAATGGTAAAACTCGAGGTAGTGCAAAAGATCGTTTATCATATTTTCTTGACTTTGCAGACAATTTAAATATTGAACATGAAGATGTCTATATGAGGTTATTTGTCTTTAGAAGGAGATGTGATAATTTGGTTTATATAGTGACAAATAGATTCCATTCATAGCTCGAGAGATTTAACAAATATTTTCATTAATCAGCGGGGAAATAAGAAAGATCTCATTTATTACTTAACTAAATTTGAAACTATTAAAAGAAATGTTGGTGACCAATATCATATTTTACTAATATATTTAATCAAGATATATAATAATGCCAAAAAATATTAAACCTTCAGTGACAACTGCTAAAGTTAATTTTACCAAATATTTTGATGATGAATTTGCATTGATGCTTAGAGAAATAAAATTACCAACTTTAGCAAATATGCAAAAATATGTTGTTGAAGTGGAAGCTAACAGTGTTGGTTTAGGAAAGTTGAGAGCAAAGGATGAAAGGAAATAAAAGAAGAAAGAAAAACAAGAAGAAAGCTCTTTAGGAGAAACAAAGGAAGAGGATCAGAAGATTGATGAAATCACTAGAATGTTGAAAAATCTATCAAATATAATTTCTATAATGGAGCCTCAACCAATGCAAGGAAAATAAAATATCAATAGGCCACTAAGGCCATGCAAAAGACCTTTTCAATCTCAAATCCTACAAAGCGACAGGAGGAATACAGATCAACAAATTCAACCACCTTTATTGAGTGATGATCAAGATATTGAAGAAGTTGGGTAGATACAGATGATATAAATTTCCTTGTTGTACAACCTTTTCAAGGTGATAGTATTTCTCCAAATTATAGTTAGCCCTTAATCCAAAATGTTAATTCTTCACAAGTATCTTAGTATAAGGAATTTCCTAAGTTTTTAATTGTTGAACTCAATAAAAGCCATGATTTGAATCCTATACCAAGTGTAAATAAGAAAGTAAATAAGGTAACTTTTGATGTTCCTTAGAGAAAAATTTAGATCCTTCAACTTCACAACATTAGAGTACCACACAAGAGTAGTCTAAAACAAAGAAAATTACATGTTCTTTTACACTAGAGAAAAAGTTAGAAAAGGTAAAGACCATGATTCCTTTATCAGAGTTAACAAGAAGTCTTATATACCAATAAAAAGTAAATAAATGGGTTTAGCCTTCAAGTATAGATGCAAAAGGTGATGTTATTAATTTGAAATATGAAAAACCACCAATCCTATTTGGTTCAGATATTGATATTATTGAAGACACAATTCAACATTTCTTTGCGACTTTGAAAGTACATGTATTCTTGCTTTACAATTGCATGTTGGATTATGGAGCCTTCACAATTTAATTTCTAAGTCAATTGTGGAGAAACTACAACTATAGGTAAGACATCCTTATCATGATATTTATTCTTTTTATATTAAAAAAGTATAGTGTCTGGGTTCAATCATGGATTTACTAGTATCTCTAGCTCAAATCCCTATAAATAATATAGTGATGGATGTAGTAGTGACATATATTCATACAAGATTTAGTATGTTATTGTCAAGAGCTTGATGTATTAAACTTGGGGGTAGTTTACATATGGATATGACATATGCTACTATTCCAGTCTTTGTGGGTGAAAGTTTAATACTATATAAAGAAGCCATATTTGTAAATACTATTTGTAATGCAAGTCATCCATTCAATCACCCTATTTATGTTATTGATCAAGATTTAGGGTGTATCATATTATCTATAAGTAATGAGTATGGTGTACATAATAGGATTGATAATTTTGTAAATATTTTAAATACTTCATAAGTTACTATTTGGAAGCTATATTTTTATAGAGAAATGTCTAAAGAGGGATCAGAAGCAGGAGGCATTTTTGTTTCACCTACAGATCGAATTGTTAGTAAGTCATTTAAGATGGAATTTGAAGTGACTAACAATGTTCTATAGTATGAGGCATTAATTATTGGGTTAGAAATGGCTAAGAAGATGAAAATTCAAAAGATAACTATTTTTTGGGATTCAGAATTAGTGATAAAAAAATTCAAAAACTTGTGCCAAACAAAGCATCCTAGGTTAAGATATTATAGGAATGAAGTGTGGGATTGTATGGAAAACTATATTCTAGTATTTAGCATTTTTGTGATACCAAGAGAATAAAATGCATTAGTTTATTATTTGATAGTTACAATTAGTAATTTCAAACTTCTTGATAAATTTAAATTGCAATATCAGATTGAGGTTTGACACAAACCTTCAATCCTATATAATCTTAAGTATGGGTAAATATTTGAAGATGATGAGAAAATAAAAAGGTTTTGTTGATGAGCTAGAATGTACTTCCAACAACTAGGGGGTCTCCCCAGTGTGAAGTCCCAATTATACCTCACACCATTCGGGATAAGTTCCCCTTCTGGTATCTAGGCCCAATTGCCATCATGTTGGTTTCAATCTTGGTTATCAAATGAGGAGATTTTAGAGTGAGGGAAAGAAAGAAATTCTTGGACAATGGGACAAATTCAACCCAAGATTGGAAAACTATAGAATGAGATACAAGACAGTAACAACAAAAAAAAAATAAGTATGCCATGAGAAGGATCAATGAGCTAAAACCATCTCAGACATACATGAACAAGAACATGCTAGAGGATAATTGGAAATTAGTTCAAAATAGGTCATTGACATGTCATGGAATAAGTAAGCACAATTTCAAAGCAGACTTGAAGGCCATAAGTTAAGAATGAGTTCATTAACATATGCCCACATGAAATCACACCTACAAACATGATGGAAACACAAGAAATCCATTACAACCATCATAAAGATACATGAGAATCCAACTAAAAGAAATAACTTATTATTAATGTTGTTGCCAATACAAGTACGTATCCTAAAATTCTTCAAATCCCAATAGTGGAACATGGGTTGCTCATACCATTATCCATGCAAAACCCTAGCCTCAACATTGCTCACCCTATTAGCTGCCAAGAGTTGAATGCCTATAGCTCCTTAAGCACAAATCAACTATCTAATACTAGTCCTAATTCAAGTGCTAAAAGTCTCCAACACATTTACAATGGCTGACATTGGTGTTGGTTATTAAAAGGTTATTTATTATAATTTGCATTTTAAATATAACCATCACACATATGATAGATATGAAACTTTCATTGCACCCAAATGAGGAATTTAAATGTGTTTATTTCACTTTCCTTGCATAACACAATGTAACAATAGATTGGTAAATGATGTTACATAGTAATATTTTATAATTTAAAAAACTAATGCCTGGGATGTGTAACAAGGATTGAGAAATTGCGTGGAAGCTTGAAAGAAAATGAAAATTTTATCAATGTCTTTTGATATTGTGATACTATAGGAAATCGGTGGCATTTTGAAGAGATAGTCTTTCATGCCCTAATAAGACCTTTTCTTCAAAATGTGGAATTCAAGCATGCAAACGAGCTTGATGATTGTAGGTGATATGATATGCAATGATTCTTATCATGATGCAATGTAATGTCAGTGAGGATGTGCCCATAGAGGCATATGGATTATGTTAAAACGTGAAGGGGACCTTTATTTTGACAATATGGGGTTTTTCCCCAAACCCTAATATAGTCAACATAATGAAAGATGAATTGAAGTCTCATCCATTAATGCATAGTACCTCCATTGATTTCAACACATATTATATAAGGATAAAATTAGAAGTCACATGATACTCTTGATGCATCAATGAAGCAACAAACCTCCTAAAACCCTAATGCAATCATAAGGTCAATATATGAGATGAAATGTGATGAATGAATGCAATATGCATCATGTGAGTGGGTGCACCAATAGAGTTTGATAGGAATGGGTCATTGGGACATTGACCAATTAAAAATATGATCATAATCCTTATTCACTTAAGAATCAGGGGGGGACCCACAATTTTGGATATGCCCAAAAATTTTGGGTTGTGTTGTATCGACTACAATGCTGGTAGAATCCAACATCCTTGGCTATGTCCCTACAACAAATCAAGTGTGGTGAATGATACAAGGAGGTATTGAACTTGGTGCTATGGGTATTCCTTAAGTTACTTGACCTTTTATAGGTATTCCCTTCCCTTTCATCCCAGCTGGGTCTAGTTAGTAATTAAAAACCACATTAGAAGTTCACACATGCCAATAGTTAATGATGATGCAGAGAACAAGGCATATGGCTTATTGTACACAGAAATTTAGAGCAATTTTTTGGTGTTTCTCTGCTCCCAGTAGGCTTGTTTAGTACCTCAGTGGAGTCACTTAATAAATAACAAGCGTTGCTTCACTACCAACATGCCACTTTAGTACCTCAACAAAGTTTACTGAATCACCTTTATTCACACAAATCCTTTCTTGATCCTTTACACTTTGTTTGATTGATTTCACTTTAGTGTGAATATTGTCATCATTTATTAGGCATATATTTTTTCCAAGGTGGATGAGGGATTCCAACTTATTTTATGGGAAATAGAGGTTGTTCCTTGTTTGACAAAAACTGAAAGTTTTTTTGATTTTAGGTTTTTCTCTCATGCCATACTTCTGTATCCTATCTCCTATTAACTGTGGACACTTAAAACATACCATGAAATATTTAGGATCGTGTTATATATAGGGTTTTGGTTGCATATATAGATCATTTGAATTTATTAGGGTTCCCCACAAGCACCTATTCATATTTTACTTGTTAATGAGATAGATTGATAGGAAATATGTTCAAGACATAGTTTTGAAAATTGGACCTATGAGAGGTTTCCTCCTAAAGAATCCATTAGAACCTCATGCCACCATTAAGGTTAGGGTTTCAACATTAAGGCAAAGTTACCAGAGAACCTTTTCTAGGGTTTCAGCAGGTGCAAAGAGGCATATGGTGAGCTCATCACGACCTATAAGGTTTGTAGAGAGCATGAATAGCACAAGGCTTGGATGAAAGTGTGAAAGAGGCAAGGATGAAAGTGTGAAAGATCATTCACCATAGAGGTTAAATACAATGCTAGGAAAGAAAATGTAATAAAGCAAGGTGAATGCATAATGTAATGAAAAAAACAAAATTACAAGAAAAATAATCTAGTGCAAATGCAATATAATGCATGGAAAAATTAGCTGATTGCAATAAAAGAGTCATGCAATGCATATCCAAAGAGTTTGTAAATAAAATTCAACAAAGATTAGTGTAGGAATATGAACGTAAGAAAAAAGGATAATGTGATGCATATGACTAAACTAGCCACAGTAAAGAACATGCAACAACATCATATCTAAACCCTAAAATCATAAATAAAATACTAATAAGAAAACCCTAATTAGAAAACTTTGAAAAGTAAACCATAATTAAAAAAACTTAAACTAGTTTTAAACCTAAAATCCTAATTTTACCAGAGAAGAGATCGGGTTATGTGAAATCAAACTTCTAGTGTAGCCATCAAAGTAGTTCCCAACCTACAAAAACTAGGATGTTCGTGATTACAACCAAAATAAAGAATTGTGAAAAAACAAAAGTGCTTACCTACAAGACAGGCACAAGAGGAAGATTGTCATGCTCGCTAGAAGGAAAACGTACCAGAAAGGATTGTTCTTTCCAAGCTGCAATTCTATCCTAGTAAACAAAATGATAAAATTAAAAACCCTGAGCATTTCTCCACAACATGAATTCATTGATTCTTCACACTAAATTCAACACATAAGAGACAAGAAAACTCCTTCTTGCATAGACAGTTACTAAATAATAGTCCTCCAGCTAGTCAACAATTCTATCATCAAATTCAAGATGATTAGCTTAAAGATCCTGAAAATTTTTGGAAGATGGGCCTCCATCTGGTCTAACTGAGACACTAGATGACTCTAGCATAGAAATACTACTTTCAGAAACATGATTTCAAGAACCCTTGTCCATGGATTTCGTTAGGGATGTGAGGCCCTGACATAACCATTGACAAGATTCGGAGAGCCTTATCATCTAGACAAAACTCAAAACCCTCAGATGGTAGATCATCAAATATCGATGATTTCATAAGATCAACAGAAGAATGCACATGGTCATCATCAATTTTGACAAAAAAATCATTATTGAATATGTCTCTAGTTTAATAGATGTTTGAACACTAATAGGTTGGTTGCTTTGAATATCATATTCTTCTGATCTCCAATATGAAGATGAATCAACCAAGTGATTCTCAAGAAAGAGAGGATTCAATTGATTTATTCCCTTGCATATAGTGGTTTGTGAGAGGACATTAGATTGTACTTGATCATAGTCTACACCAGCTAGGAAAGGATCAAAAGGATTTGAAACAATGAGCAATGCACTCTCTTCAATAAACAACCCAAAGTACAAGGAGTGATGCATAGTAGCTGAAAAAGATCCTCTAAGGGAAACATTACTTGGATCAAAAGCTTTCAAAGATGAGATTCCATATGGCGAGATGGTGCTGAGAGGGTAGTCATGTGAGGAATGCCTAATATGACTTATTTTAGGGTTATCATCATAAATGTGGGAACCTGACATAACCATCAGTGGAATCTAAAGTAACTACACTTCTTGACGATTCCCTGAACCTTCAAAAGGTTAATCATCAAATTTTAGTGGCTTCAGAAGATCAATAATTGGACATGGACAATGATAATCAAGGGTATCAATGAATATGTTTTCAATAGGAGGACAATCATTAAAGCTAGTAATTTGATCAAATTGGGCATTTGATACATGAGACTCTCTAATGATTAAAGATGCGGACAAATCAACTAAAGGAATTCCTTGAGCCTTTGGACACGTAAAATATTATTCACCTGTTGAATATTATAGATTGAATAGATCATAAATAAGGGATTCATTATTTTCATCTTCTGATTGTGAGACAACATCATTTTGTAATGGATCAGAATGAAAACTAGCAAGATAAATATTTAGAGAGTATGGAGACACTACTAGTATAATGGACTCATGAAATAAATCAAGGTACAAAAAATGAAACAACTTAGTTGAAGAGGTATCAATTCCACCCAAACTGTATTCAAGACAATAATCTTGCACATTAGTGTCAGCCTAAGGAATTAAAGGATCAACATGCATGTCATGTATTGCGAGGTTGATTGTAGTTTCTGTAGAATATGAGAGAGGAATAGATCACTGCAAATAGGTGTATGAGAGATCATTTAATGAAGATAATTAGGAATAGGTCTTGGCAGATGTCTCGTAAGCTCAAGTTGAATATCATCAATAGGGAGGGTTGTTTTATCAACTCGATTTTCAAGTTTTTCAATTTCAATAGGATGTATGAGAGTTTCAAAAGTAAAACAACTTGGTTCATTTCCCTGCTAGCATTCTTCATCACCTAGATGGTTAATGCAAAAATTTTAATTAGAAAATGAATCTGGAGGAGGATGATGGATTTCATAGGTGGTAGTTTCCTCCCCAGAAATCTTAGGCTTTTCCTAGCTCACAGAAATGGGCAAGACAAGATTAGGGATAGTATCTAGAAGATTTGTAACTTGCAAGTTACCATGATGATCATCAGAATCAGGATTTGTTTAAGATTGAAATGGTTGTAGAGAAAGATAAAAAATCGCTGAAATTTATCAGTCAAATACATCCAATATACGTCTCTTTTAGGGAATTCATAACAATGATGAACAAACCTATCAAAAAAAATCCTCTAATGATTCTTCAAGTTTGATTTTAAGCTAATTTATCCTTTTAAACACATCTTTATAATCATATTTGTTAAAATATTGATAGAGATCGTTGATGAGTTTTGTGAATGAATGAATTGAAGCAACTCGCAACATGTGGCACCATTAATTGACATGACCTTCAAGCGTGAGGGTGAAAAATATGTCAATAACATTTTTATAATGTATTCCATTATCATAACAAAAATGGATAACTTGACACGTGTCCAAATATAATTGTTTGACCCTCACCGTCAAATTTAAACTGTGACAAGTGATAGACCATTTCCATGGTCACTGAAAGATTAAGGATTTTAGAAAAACAATCAGGGATAGAGATTTGGAAAGGATCCATTTAAAGATATAATGTCAAAAAAAAGCCTCCACAGGCTCAACTTGTCATCTAGCCCTCCTTCTAGCACCAAAAAAATGTTGATGGGTTGGAATATACTACTAACAGTCAGGGGGTATCCCCACTGTGAAGTCCCAATTAGAACTCACACTATTTGGGATAGGATCCTCATTCGATATCTAGGCATGATTGCGATCATGTTGGTTAAATTTTCTCTTGGATTTGAAATGAGGAGATGCTAGAGCAAGGACAAGAATGAAATGCACAAACAATGGGACAAAGTCAACTCAAGATTAGCAAACTACAACAAAATATACAAGAAAGTAACAACAACAACAACAACAACAACAATAAGTATGTCATGAGAAGGATTAGTGAGCTAAAACCATATTAGACATACATGAACAAGAACATTCTAGGGGTTAATTACAAATTAGTTCGCAATAGGTCACCGACATGGCGTGGAATAAGTAAGCACAAATTCAAAGTGGACATAAAAGCCATAAGCTAAGAATGAGTTCACTAACAGATGCCCACATGAAATCACACATATAAACATGATGGAAATACAAGAAACCTAGTATAACCATCATAAAGTGTTAAAAATAGCAACAAGAAAATCCTAATTTAATTTTTCCTTGAATTAAATCGGGAATTAAGTTGTAATTCTATTCTCATAGCAACTTGTAACAGTTAACTGAGTTGTCTCAGTAAATTGAGTTGGGAGTCTATATAGAATCATGTAGAGTGATCCCTAAATTTTAGGGGCCTAGGTTGAGTTCTTTTGAGTTGTAATTATTTAATTCAGTTTAACTGAGTTAAATTCAGTTAAACTAGTTCTAATTGATGGAGGAATTAGTGAGAGGTCAAGTGAATTGAATTAGATTTTATTCACATGCAGTGATCAATCAGATAACTAATAATTCAATCAAAAATAACTCATGCATGTTTGTTCAGAGGAAGACCCAGTTGAGATTAGAGTTTAGGGACAATGTATTATCAGTTGTAAAATCATCTAAATTAAACTAATGACGCATGCAATTAGTAGAAGGCCTATGGATGGATTGCGTAGTTATGAGTGAGAATTTCTAAATTAAATATGGGCTAATTCCCTAGGAAACTGCGAAAGGAAGTAGGAGCTTGGCAGGTAGGATATTTGGCTAAGTATTGGCTTGAGCTAGTTTGTGAAGCAGTGAGATAGATTGTACTTGTGCAAAGATTGTTTGGGTTGAACACACATTATATTTTCTTCTCAAATCTTCTGGTTAATGCATATATAGATAGCAATGGTTTTTAGCTATGGATTTTCCCATAAAATTATTCTGTTATGTGTGATTGAAATTATTCATCTTTTTGTTTTGTGATTTCATCGATAAATTTGTGTTTCCGTTGATAAGTAGAGTAGATTCAAGTCAATTGTTTTAGCATATCACAATCTACAGTTTGAATCTACACGAAAATTCTACATATGCATGAGAATCCATACTAAAAGCAAATAACTTCTTATTAATTCTGTTGCCAGTACAAGTACATGTCCTGCAATTCATCAAAGCCCAATAGTGGAACATGGGATTCTCATACCATTATCTAATGAAAAACTCTAGTCTCACCACAACTCACCCTACTAGCTGCTAAGAGTTGACTGTCACTAGCTCCTTAAGTACAAATCAACTATCTAATGCTAGTCCTAATTCTAGTGCTAAAAGTCCCCAACACGTTTATAATGGTCGACATTGGTACTAATTATTAAAAGGTTATTTCTTATATTTTGCATTTTAAATATAACGATCACACATATGTTATATATGACCCTTTGATTGCACCCAAATGAGAATTTTAAATGTGTTTCTTTCACTCACCCTGCATAGCACAATGTAACAACAGATTGTTTAAATGATGATACATAGTAATGTTTCAAAATTTAAAAAACTAAATCCTAGGAGGTTTAACAAGGATTGAGAAATTGCATGGAAGCTTGAAAGACTATGAAAATGTGCCCAATGTATTCTGATATTGTGATATGGCAGGCACTTGGTGACATTTTGAAGAGCTAGTATTTCATGCCCTAATAAGACATTTTCTTCAGAATGTGGCATTCAAGCATGTGAACAAACTTGATGATTGTATGTGATATGATATGAAATGATTCTTTTCATGGTGCGGTGAAATTTTGATGAGGATGCTTACCTATATGAATATGGATTAGGTTAAAATGTGAAGGGGACCTTCATTTTTACAAGTAGGGTTTTTCCCCAAACCCTAATGTAGCCAACATAACAAACGCTGAATTCAAGTCTTGTCCATCAATGCATGGTACCTCCATCAATTGGAACACATATTATTGAAGGATAAACTTTGAAGTCACATGATATTATTGATGTAGCATTGAAGAAATATACCTCCTAAAACCCTAATTCAATCATAAGGTCAATATCCAAGATGAAACATGATGAATGAAAGCAATATGCATCGTGTGATTGGTTGCATCAATAGAGTTTGATAGGAACAGGTCATGGGGAGATTGACCATTTCAAAACATGATCATAACCCTTATGTCCTTAAGCAAGTAGATGGAGACCCAAAATTTTGGATATGGCCAACAATTTTAGGTGTTGTGTAATGGCTAAAACAGGTTCCTAGAAGCTATTGAAGAACTTCCAGCCTTGCATGTAGATCAAGAATTTGATGAAATTATGGAGGAAGATGTTGTTGAACAAGAAAAAAATAACAATATTGCTGAGCATGATATCATTCAATTATTAAATAATTATATTCCAAAGGGATTGGTTCCATTAGAGAAATTGTTTGACCAAAATGATGTTCCTACTTTTGTAATGGTGAAACCTCAACAAAAATTCATTGAATAATGCAACATTGGTGCAGAGGATGAGCTCAAGAATATAAAAAATTTAGGATTGTTGTCACAAGAAGGTAAATATAAGTATCTAAGTTATTCAAACAATACATAGATATCTTTTCTTGGAAATATGAGGATCTTAAAACTTATGATACTTCAATTATACAACATAATATTCCATTGAAACCTGGAATTAAACCTTTTAGATGAAAGTTGGGACATGTTAATCCAATTCTTTTATCTATAATTTAGAAACAAGTCAAGAAATTGTAATATCCAAAGATAATTATTCCCTTGAGATATTCAAATTGGATTGCAAATTTAGTTCCTATTCGCAAGAAGAATAGAGAAATAAGATTATGTGTGGACTTCAGAAATTTAAATAAGGCATACATTAAATATAACTATCCTTTGCTAAACATGGATACTCTTCTTCAGAAAGTAATAAGGTCATAAATAATTTCAATGTTAGATGGTTTCTCAGGGTATAATCAGATTGCAGTACATGAAGAGGATCAAAGTAAAACAATGCAAGAGCAACTTTTTAGAGAGCCATGGATTTGGAATTTGTGGGTGAGGTAAATAAATGTATTGTTATTTATCTTGATGATGTTACTAATTTTTCTAAATCATATTCTCAACATCTCAAGCATTTAAATTAAGTCTTTTAGAAATGCAAAAAGTTTGGGATTTCATTCAATCCCAAGAAGTCAACTTTTGCAATGCAAGAAGGAAAACTTCTTCGATATATTGTGTCTAAATATGGAGTAATAATTCAGCCTAAGAGAGTATCAACTATTCAATTAATATATTTTCCTAGAAATAAGAAATAAATTCATCCATTCTTAGGAAATATTAATTTTCTGAGGAGATTTACACCTAATTATACTAAGATAATTAAGGATATAACTAATATGCTAAAAACGGATTAGGAAGTAAAATGAAATGCTCAATCTTGATTATCATTTGCTCCAACTAAGAAGGAACTAATGGAAGCACAAGTTTTGAGAAGTCCAAATTATACTAAATATTTCTGTGCTTTTTCATTTGCATTAGATTCTATATTAGTTATTATTTTGTAACAAAAAGAATCTAAGAACTTTGAATACCCAATTTCATTTTTCAACAAAGTTGTTGGGTAATTTAATTGGTGATTAAATTATTTCATTAATTTTCAACCAAGGATCATGTACTTGTGAACTACATGTGCACAATATATGATAGGAGTTCTATTTTTGATTAAAAGATGAAACTGAAATGTAATTTTAGTTCTATTGAAAAAAGTGTAGCTAGATTAACTCATGCCATTCCTATGCACATTTTCCATCAAAATTGTTCTTTTGAAAGTAAACTAGTCTTAAAGGCTAAACCAATTGAAAGTTATTGCTATTGAGCTGGATTGAAACTTATTTTACTTGACAAGAATTAAAATTTACTCTACTAAATTGAATTGAAAAGATTATTCTAATGAACAAAATTGAAACCTTATTCTAATGCAGTGAATTTAATGTTATTCTAATTGCTAGAAATTTAATTCTTTACCATTATTCAATAAAAAGAAAGCTTTAATCTAAGTGCTTCATAATTATATTAAGAAAGAAAACATGAAAGTGATGATCTGAAATACAACTTTGAGGAACTACTAGTGTTCATAGTTGTGACTAGAATCAATCTAGTCATTAACTCGCAAATCTAAAACAAAACAATTGAAATGAGCAAATTAAGAAAATAAATGTTTTTGATATTTTTATCATATGTGAGCACTCGACATGTGCAAACTAGTCAATGTCAAATCACGAAAAGGGAGTACTAATAGAGAGCATCTAATTATTTGTAATGGAAAATAAATACTCATGAAATAAATCAACAACTAAACTAAATTACAACTCTTTAGGGTGTCGTCCTTTTGAAAGTAAGCATGAAAGGACTTCAATTAACGAGTTATTTAACCACACATTTAATCACCAAAGGAACATAGTAAGTGTGTTAAAAGAAAATTTCTTCGATATAAAATGATTATAAAACTTAAATATGTCCATTTCCTCACTCCAAGGCTATTTATAATCCCCTTTTGAATAACAGTTTGAAGAGTTATAATCCGAGAAGCTAGTTTATATTTGAAAGCTAAGTAGTTAAATCAGATTAGGAATCATGCTTCTCATGATCTGCTACGATAAGAGAAAATCATGAGAATATTTCAATTGGCATATCATAATATTTGGTTCTAAAATTTTCTCGTTCAATCCCACACTCACTTGAAGATGTCATGATTTTCCTTCAAATTCTGCACAAGGATGAAGTATTATAACCAAAGTTGATTTATGGTTTGACCATCAGATTTCTTGAATCCTGTGAGTTTCCATATTAGTGTAAAAGTTGGATGTCCATATATCAAACATTTCCATCTACCTATATCCTCTATTTCTCCTCAAACACACTGGAATCTTTCTAACCATGGATGTAGCTGCAAAATCTTTGGTTAATTGCAAAATGAGTGCATTTCGGTAGCTTTAGGAATGTTTTGATTAAATTTCATAAAGAAACAATAGACTATAAACCATGACTGAATTATTCCTTTTATAATATTTGAGCATGTCTGAAGTGACCTTTAAACTTTAAAATGTAACAAAACTATCGTTAAAAGGATGGAAATGAAGGTAAGAGGATATAAAAAAGAAGACAATTTAGGACTTCAACATTCCCCCACATTGAAGACTTTTCATGTCCTCATGCATTAAAACTTCAAAACTGGTAAAGTGTTTTGTTCATTGCACTATTTCTAAAGCTTGGATTAGAACATCCAAACTAGTTCCTCCTTTTTACTCTTAACATTAAGTGTTAGTCATGGTTTCCTCATTAAGATCTTTATTTGCAATCCTCTGATTTTTTTCTGAGAATCTTGTTGTTGGCCTTGAGTTTCTTATTTTTATTATACCAATGGAACAAATTCAACAAAATTATAGCATCTTGAGTCCTCAAAATTTCATTTTTTATTTTTGTAGTGTCCTGTCTAGGGTGCTAGACTAGGCTATATTTATTATCGACCAGGATGTGTAGACTTAGAGGCATGCGTCTAAAGTATATAGACATAAAGGATTATTAGCTAAGTGGTTATGATGGTAGGTCACAGGACTTCTTTATGGAAGATTGAGGTATGTTACCTATCACCCAAACACTTAGGTCACTCAGTTAATCTACCTAATTACAACACTGTCATTCAATTCATTTACCAGATTAAAACACTGTGTATCACTGCAAACCAAGATTTCAATCTCCTTACAGAGACACTATGCATAAAACCCCTGTTTAGCAAATACTCGGCATTCACTAATATTCATGCAAGATAAAAACATACAAAAATCGTAAGCATACTTTGAAATGATAACAGAGTTCATGACATTGCTTTAAAAAACAACAAAGGATCGAATCCCTTACAGGATACGAT
>APFE030584527.1:218951-231730 GCA_000404065.3 Pinus taeda
AGCTCTGGGTTTATGATAACCCATGGTAATACCAAGATCTTACAAGATTGTATAATTGAGTAAAATATTTGCCATGCCTGGTGAGAGATTCGCCAAAACATTATATATACATATTATATTATTGATAAAATCGCCTTCCATTTTTCCTATATACCATGGAGATTCGCCCATTTATTATACTTATAAATTTAGGGGGGGTTCTTAAAATTTTCCGTGGAGGATAATATGACTATTGATGGAGCCATATTAACTGCAGATAGTCATGGTGACAAATTTCAGTGTAACAGGTTCATTTTTTTAATGAGGTTGACACAAGACCAGGAACTGTCCTCATGAACCTGTTTCATTTTTTAACGAGGTTGACATAGTAAAATAACTATCCTCATATCCTTGATCACAACTCATAAGAGGTCATGAAAGAGATATCTGGTTCTAATGCCCCCAGTACATGATGTACAACATTATTGAATTGATTGTCAGTTGATGTAGGTATGGACTTGGTTTCCACATAATTAACCCGTGGTGGGGATGATACCATTGGTACAAAAGGACCAATTAGGGAAGATGGTTGACTAGCAGCCATATTTGGACCGGGAAATGAAAGATGGTCAACAGTGACAATTCTGCCTTCATGCGGGAAACACATCACTCGAAAGAGTGTGGAAACAATAGCTCCCATGTCATAAACATAGTTGCGCCCAAGAAGTAAATTGAAATCTAAAGGGCTTGGGACTAGCATCATGTTTAGATAAACGATTTTTCCTCCCAAAGTAGTAGGTAACTGAGGAAGGATCCCTAATGGTTGACTGGTTCCTCTGTTAAAAGCCAACAGATTTTGCGTAACTGGCACAAGTGGTGGCGAACTGAGCACTTTCCAAGTAGTTGAGGAAATGATACTCACAGACGCACCTTCATTTATAATAGTGCCAGATACAATCATATTACAAACTTGTACTGTGATCTTGAAAGTCACATAAGAAGGAAGGCAGAATCCTGCCAGTCGATTCCAATAAAAGGAAGTGACTAGACTACTTGGAGGGGGTACCGTAGAAATGGGAAGATTAACCCCTTGAGTTAAGAGAACTAGAGGATTTTCATCCTGTCTTGATGGAATAGGAGGACTACCCCCAAGATCATTAGGATCTAATGAAACAAAAAGAACTTGAGTGGTATTATTTTCACTCACTTCGGGAAAGGTACGATTTATTGAAGGCAAAATCAGGTCAAGTGTTACCTCAACTTGTTGATTTGGGTTAGGTATAGACTCAGAGGATTCACTTTTAGAGAGAGTGGGTTTGACGAATGGTTGATTTTGATCAGTCAATTCATCAACTAGTGAAGGATTAAGAGATATTTTCCTATAACCAGATGGAAGTCACTGCGGTGAAGCAGGATGGTTATCCAACACTCTTTTGGCTTCATCTAGATAGGGAAAAAGGTGAATGGGATGATTCCCTTCACATAACCTACATGGAAACTTATCTTTTCCCTTCTTTCCATGAACTTTACTATCACTAGTTGATGGTGTGCCACCAACATGATCTCTAGAGGTTGATGACACATAATGATGTGAACGAGAAGACCATTCTTCTAATATCCAAGGAATATTAGGACAACTTCGAAGAAGATGGTCTCCCACACAAAATTTGCATGGATATCGAACTTTGTGAGGCTTGATGGACCGTTTCCCATATAATGTTGCATTCAAAGTAATGGTTGCTTGTTTTCCCCTTTGCTGAATTTTCTTCTTCTTCTTCTTCTTAGCCACCTGGTTACTGGTACCAATACTTTCACCAGGCGAAGAGGAAGAAGGGGAAGAAGAAATAATCGAGGAAGAAGGCAAAGTGTCAACCTTAGGATCAACTGGAGGTTGATTTTTTCCAATTGGAGGTGTACTCAATTGCAAAGAAATCATGACATTTTGAACCAAGGAGGTTGAAAATAGCCATACTGGCAAGCCAATGGTAAATCTTGGAAGGGACAATGTAGCCATATATGGAGCACCAATATTTCCAAATCGAGGAAAAGGACTAGGATTCCCATCAAAAGGAATTCATTGATTGGTGGACTTTGGATTTTTTGCCATATGATTCAACCTAAAATCAACTAAAGGGCGAGCGTAGAGGATGTTATCCACGGTTAATTAATTTTTATGACAATGAAACACAACTTCATTTTTTCATTTTTAAAGAGTCGAGAAAAAACAAAATATGACTCTAGTCACTTTCGATGTTTAATGAGACTGAAACAACAAGTGCTCAGATTTTATTTTTACTTTTAAAGAGTTGAAAAGGAACAAAAGTGACTACTCTGTAGATTCTGGACAAGAGGGTTTACCAGACAAATTTCAAAACTACAATATACACCTTGGTGATAAATGAAAGAGAAATTACCAAGGATCTAACGTACGGTAGTAAATCTTCCCAAATGTTGTGTTTGGTGCATTGCAATCGATAAGGCGATAGACTCGGCTTCCTAGGGATAAAGGATTTCATCCTATTGGGGTCTCCCACTATATACTCGACGGTACAAGGAGCACAATTCCGTACTAGTACTTATCGAATCATAAAGGAGGAATCACCCAAACTCAGTGAAAACGACAACCACTAGGTTTAAAGACACCGTAACACGTCCCTAGCTTAGACCTCTAGATGTTTTCGTTAAGTTCCAATGTGTTTAGATTAATTCAGATAAATTTTAAGTTGATCTTATTTAGAATTTGCCTTTGAAGGTTCACCACGAGATGTTTTTCGAAATTCCTAAGAATGCAACTAGAATGAGAAGCACTCTTTCCATTTAATTTCAACAATGAAAATCCTAGTTATGAGGGATAGAGCATACAAGTAATTTTTGAACAAAGAGCACAAACTAATGCAATTCCCTAAACCATTCCTTTTGAACACACAAACTCAAACTCTAAAATGAAATTGCATGTATTTCTTTTTCTTTTCAATTTCTCTTAATGTGAATGACGCAGTAAGAAAAACTAATGCACAAATGATTCAGAAACTCTTTTCACAAAAAATGTCGATTTATGACAATTTCTCTTAAAGGGAAAGGAAGAATAAATGACACTTTCATCTTTAAAGAAATGAAGATTTTCGACACTTTAAATGAAAATATGAATCAAATGCATAAATAGATCAATCGATTATTTATGAAAGAAGACTTTACGACACTTCGCTTTTACAAATCAATTGATCAAAACTACCTTTTGACAATGGACTACAAATGATAACAAATACATAAAAAAAATTCAACAATCCGGTCTAAATTGGGTCGAAACAAGGAAACAAAGACTGTTTTTAGAGACAATACCTCATCTATATCCAACAGGCAATTCAAACAACTGAAAATTGACTAAAGGTTTCAGTTCCTATATGGAAAAACTGATCCTAAAGGGATCAGCGTAGGCCACAATTAGAGACAGTGCACTGAATCATACTGAGTCTTTGCATAACGTGTGCTGCAGCACACTGTGTCAGTCACAGAGGTGTGTTGATTACAGTGAGACAATTTTATGCTCAAAACTGACTCAATTTTTAGTGAATTGACCTTGAATTCAATGAATAACAGAAGGTGCAATATGTCAAAGTGTTTTAAGAGATTTATAAGCTACTATAAGGGATAGGATCATTTCCCAGTATGGTCACCATTTTTTTTTGGGCAAATTTAGTGTTTCTTCAAACGATTAACCCTCTAGACCTAGTAGCTAGTCTAGAAACAACAGACAAAGTAATTCGTCACTTTTTCTATAGTTAATAGATAAGAGAAAGAAGAACAAAGGTACCAACATATAACTTTCACTTGATCCCTCTCTCCTTTGATCAATTTCACCACTCCTTTTCGTACTTAACTCTCTTGGAAAGTACTTACACACAAGTCGAGACATAAACCCATCAAAGCATACAATAATGACGATTTGTTAACTAAACATATCATAGAATCCAAAATATGATATACATCATATAAACACATGAATGGAAAAAGCTTAGAATTCTTTATTAATAGAAGGAAATATTACAACCCATGAAGGTTCATGCTCAATTCAATGTCATCCTTCCAGCTTCAAACCCTTCTCTCCTCATGAAGCAACAATTTGACATCGTTACAATACTCTTCTTAATCTCATTCAAACAACATTTCCTTAGCTCAAGAAATTCCAACCTAGACCAGCCTTTGAATGCTTGGTCAATTTATAGCTGAATGGAGGAGGTTAAGCCATTAATGGCCCTCATGAATGCTTTGCCAAAATTGGGAAGTGGTTCCATGGAGGAAGGGATAATGGATTAAGGTTCATTCATCCTCTTCCTCATCCAAAAGCGAGCTCAATCCATCTGGAAACTTCCAAAAGCATAAATTGGATGAGGAATCCAATGGATTCATTTCAAAAATTTGATGAATCTCACTCAGCACAGGTGAAACAAAGGCCAACTGCGATACAGTGCACCCAGACAGTGAAATCCCTGCATTGCAATGCAGCCTGATAAAGGGCCACCTGCACTGATCTCTCTAGGGGCATTTTTTGGACGAATGGTGACATGGAAACTCTTGGGAGGCAAGCATGATGTAGGTTAACTTCATTATGGAATGAAAATAATTGAATTAGGGATTGATGAACCCTAATAATACAGATCTAGAAGCTAGGGTTGATGTGCCCAAATTGACTTGTAACAATGCATGGAGGATGTTGAGGGTTGGAGTCTTCAGTGAGGAAGTTGAAGCTTCCTTCCAATAGTAGATGGTGATTAGATCAAGGGGTTGGAGCTCCCTTCCAGTAGTAGCTAGAGAACAAGTGATGGTTGTAGCCTTATATAGGTTGGTGCCTCTGTATCGGCACACATTTATGCCAGTACAAGAACCAGGGGTTGTAGCTCCCTTCCAGTAGCAGCTGGAGAACGAGTAAAGGTCATAGCCTTCTGCAGATAGATGCCTACGTATTCGTATGAGTCTGTGCCAGTACAATATTGTAAAAAACTTTTTCATTATATTAAAAATAATACAGAGATGACAACAGCAGGTGGTTTTCTCCCGCAGTGGGTTTCCACCTTAAATCTTGGTGTTCATGTGTGTTTCTTATGTGTGATGGTTTATTTATTACAGCACATGGTCACTTGTTATTTAATTCTTAATAAAGTACTAATGCATTTGTTGAGACAAACATATGATGAATTAACTTAATCATAAGTTCATTGTATATACGTTAATTGTCTTAAGAAAAATTGTGTATGCACATAGTATACTTTCAGTAAAGTCACGTATATAAATCTGAATATAAAATGTAAAAAGTTATTGATCTGAAAATATTGATTTACCCCTCCCCCCTCTTAGTATTTTTCCCAACAATTGGTATCAGAGCAGGTCCTTTGGCAGAATCTTGATCGCTTGAAGGAGATTGATTTTAACAATGGGAAATAAGCAAAAGAAGAAACCACCTCAAAAGAAGAATACATCTCAAAGGAACAGTGACAGCAGGAAAGACGATTGGCTATTAAGTGGAAGAAATTATTTAGATTTAGAATCATCTTAGAATGATGATGAACATGCAAAAGAATTATTAGGTACTAATTTTTGGTCCTCTGGTGATACATTTCTCTGTTCATGCAATATTGAAGATAATGAATGAGATAGTGAAACAACTGAATTTTCTCTTATGAGTAAAAGTGAAAGAAATATAATAGAAGCGGAAGTTAAAGGCTCATTGATAAAATTAAAGATCAACAAGATCTATTTGTTAAAAGGGAATATGCCTACAAAGAAGAGGTTATCAGGATAAATACTCAGTTGGAGGAAGGAAACGAAATAAGCAAGCAGTACAAGGACAAGGAATATCAATGTCAAAGGCTGCAGGATGAAGTAATATCATTGATAAATCAAGTGAATGAAAAGGAAACAACAACCAAGGAACTTAAAGAAAGAACCAGTTACTGTGAAGGTCTTGAAGCTAAGATCGTCTCTCTAAAAGAAGATCTTTAAAAATCAAACAAGAAGAATGAAGAACTACTTCAAGCATTTGAAGAATAAGAAAATGAGATTCTAAATTTAAAACAACAAATGGAAGTAGGGAGAAAACCTAAAGAAATCATGAAGAAGCAGTATCTAGAAAAGGAAAAGCAATATCATGTTGAGGTAAATATCCTAAAAGGTAAGTTAGAAGAGAAAGATAAACTTTTACGATTTCAAGATAGTACTAAGATTTTGGATAATATACTTAGCAGCCAAAGGTCTCTTGCTATCAAATATTGTCTTGGTTTTCATGAAACTGTAAAGGTGAATCTAGCTGACAAATTGAGGCAAGGAATTCTAATGCAAAATCTGAAATGCTCAACAAGGAAATAAGAAGTCAACCCTATCAACAACCAAGGAAAGAAAGCCTTCAAATAAAATCATTTACTCCTAACCATAGAAGTTTTATTCAATTCTTTCCTCTGATCAATAATGTTGAATGTTCTATATGTCATAATTTTGGTCATGTTGCAGCTAGATGCAGAAGTAGAATATTTCAAGCTAATAACCATCTCACAAAAAGATCACCAGCTTCCACGTACTTTAAGGGATATTGTTTTTCTTGCAATATGTTTGGTCACAAAGCCATTGATTGCTATAGAAGGAATATGGAACATATAAGATGTTATGGTTGTAACAAGTTTGGGAATATAGTGAAAGAATGCAGGGACAAGTCTATGGATCACCATAGACAATATGGTAAGCAATCAAATAAGCACATTTATATAAGAAAATATGAAAAAGATGAATCCACCATGAAACAATAAAAGGAAGATCAGATAAGGTATGGTCTTGATGTCTGCTCATTCAAAGACAAAGATGAAGGTTCTCATCACATAGCTGGAGACAAGAGTAAAATTGAGTCTCTAATGAAGAACCATCATGATAATGATATTCTTGGAACTAATGTTTTAGCAAAATTTCTAGAACGGGGTACAGTCAGAACAGACTCAAGGGGAACTGAAAGTATGAAGTTTTAGTGTTACAATTTTCATACACTTATGAAGACAAGTCACGTATATACGTGAGTTCAAAACTACACAGTCACGTATATGCTCGTTTGATGAAGAAGCAGTGGGACAAACTTAGAAAAGGGGTCTGATATGGTTCAAACAATTATCAATTGTGTTTTCTATTTTGATGTTTGATGATTATAGTCTATGGATGTTATTTAGAAGTACTTTTCACCATCATAAGTTGTTGATGACTTGATGTATAACTAGTTGATGATGATGCCTTGATTATTCTTACTGATATATGTAATGATCAGATTTGACAGTGAATAGTTGGCATAGGTTCAGGGGGAGCATATGCTATTGTTGGCATAATAATGTATTGTTGGCATTATGTTTAGAAGTACTTGGTACATAATGATTATTATCAATGGTAAGGATTCTTATGTTGTTGAATTGTTTAAATGATGCATCATAATATGTTGTGGTCATGAATTGCCTATGATGAAATCACAGATGATACTTTACTTGAGCCACTTATTTCTTTTGATGCTTCTGATCATATTTTTGGATGACTCTTTTGATGATGCATATAGTTATGTTTCTTACATGGTGATCTTCATAAGTTCAAGGAGAAGAACAAAGCTTGAGTACACATTTTCATTATTTTATGATGTTAAGTGTCACTCATTTTTGTTATGATGCTGCCATCATGCCTTCAACGATGCATAAATTTCATATGGTGCAGTTATGGATGAGGATTCCTATACTTCTTGGCTCTCACTTGGTTGAGGATTGTTGCACTTGACAGTATCAAGAAAGTTTGACAAAATGACTGTGATCTCATGGTTTTCCTTTCACATTGATGAGAACCTAGATACATATTTCTATCGCTATGCTGGATACATGGATGATTACTTGTGATGTTGGTATAAAAAATCCTCTTGTATGAAGAAAATTATCCAAGAGAATGGTGTTATTGTAGGTTTCATGAAGACATGGCTGTTTTGAGACATGGCTTACTTAGTCACATAACGATGATGACTTCTTACCTTATGATTATAGGTTTGGTTCTCACATATGTTTATCATGGTTGGTGCTTATCAGATGTTGGATGTTGGAAAACTACCTAGTAATCGTACATGGTTGATATATTGAGGGTTCTTGTGGAAATATCATGTATTTCTTACTATGATGATGATGTTATGGTCATGGATGATGACTATGGTGGTTTCACATACATATGATATGATGTGAATGGTTTTTGTATCATTACTTGGAGATATGGCCATATGCTTAGTTGATTCATGGAAGGCTATAGATAAAGGCTTTTTCTAGCAAAGAAAAAGAGAAATATGGTATTGATAAGGTCAAGAGGATGAGTTTATATCTATATGTTGCAACTTAGTCACAATTTGATGATATTAAAGTTCCATTGTCTTATCTTTTGAATTTATGATCGTTATATACAGGTTGTTACTCTTGATGTTGCTGACATACGTTTATGGTGTAGATCATATATGGTGTATGATAGTTGTTGATAATTATCATGATCTTGTTTAGGTCTTTTGCCTTTGTTATAAATGTCATGTATATCATTTGATGAAAGGGTCATGTAAAGATCTATGATGTAATAATTGCCATATTCAATCATGAATGGACTTCTGAGATCATGTAAAATATGTATCCCCATTTGGTTGGGTGATTGATGTAAGTATGGGTCCTTGGTGATAAGAAAGGTCATACTCAGTTAATTCATAGAGTCATGTACTTCATTTCTTTCATATGTCAGAGATTTCAACATGTTCTCAGGGGAATCATGATAAGATATTACGACATGTGCTCAGGGGGAGTTTGATCAGAAAATTCAACATGTGCCTAAGGGAAGCATGATTAGATATTACGACATGTGCTCAGGGAGAGTTTGATCAGAGAATTCAACATGTGCCTAGGGGGAGTATGATCAATGTTCATATCCAATATTTCAGATATGGAAGTATTCATTTAACATTGGTCAGCCCTTTGCCCTTGATGTCAAATGGGTATAGTAGCTTGGTGTTTAGAGAGTATCTTGATGTTTTGAAAAGCTTTGTGCTTGTCTTGATGTTATTTAAAGGTTGTGGTGACCAAATAGCAAAGTGGTTTCCAAAAATTCCAAGGGGGGGATTGTTGGCATTATGATGCATGTGTTGTCCTTGACAGCAACTCACTTGTAATAGAACAAGAATATGGTAATTGGATGAATCTATAGGTCAGATCAAAGATGATAGAATGATGGAACATAATAGTGGGTCAAAGGTTTATGAATTAGAATCGGAAGCTTGATACGGAAAATTGTTGGCATTATGAATTAGGTGTTGTCCTTGATGGAAACCTACCTGATGAGTTGTCCTTGATGAAAACCTATTTGATGAATGGACTACATGATAAAGGTATAAACAGGATGAGACAGAATGCATGGCAGTTGTGTTTACAGATGTGACAAAATGCATGGTAGTTCAGAGGAATCAATTCATAAATGATAAAGCGATGGCAACTCACATGGTAATAGGTCAATTAAGAGGTAACAGAGTAATAGTACAGAAGAACAGGATGATCGGACAAAGGATTGCAGATCAGAATCAAGAAATTGACGAAAGAGAATGTTTTAAGTTTTACACCTTGTTTAACCTATTCCAAGTTATGTATACACGTGGGTACACATAATAAAAGGCACGTATATGTATACACACAGTTTCACAGAAGGAAAAGCACGTATGAGATGGTAAATTAAGGTTAAAGAATACCAAGGGTCCATACCATGGTATTAGCCGACAATATAGAGTGAAATAATAGTTACTTGATCTCGTTTAATAATACCATAGGTCCTAAGTGTTGTGTTGATGCATAGTATTGACAAAGGCTCTAAGTATATAAAGAGGAGAAAATAAAAGGTCTATGTATGCAAGTGAAAGGCATTTTTAGGAATACTTCTATCTGAAGTATATTTTGTGTTGTAAGGGCTATGATTATGATATAGATCTGAAACATCTTGTGCACTCTTGGATACAATGTTGTATCAAGATCATGAGCTTGAAATGACTTATAATTGTATACTCTAATAATGGATAGGCTAGATCTGAGTGTTAGCACATTTTTTATCCTTTAAATGTTATGATCTGGCTATTCTAAAGTCTTGAAAAGTTGTGAAGTTATAAGTCATTATTTGTAGATCTATATGTTGGTTCGCCTTGGTGAAGGCACATATACACACAGATTTAGCACTTCCAAGTGGCATATGTAGAGGAAGGGCTTGTTGTTTAGAAATGACTGATCTATATGATCAGAGTTGTTGTTTTACTGTTGTTTTTCAATGATGTCTTCATTAGATCTAAAGTTAAACTAATTGTATATGGAGATTGAGTCTGGATGGCTGATTTATTGAGTAAGAAGGGTGATCTTTGTTGCTATATGTTTATAACTTTGTAATATGACATTAGATATTTATGTTAGAAAATTATATATTACAGAGAAATGGAACACATAGAATATTGCATAAATATAAACGCATAAAATGCATAAAACCAAAGAGACACAAATTTATGTGGTTCACCCAGTTTGGGCTACGTCCACCCCAAACAGCTAGTCCTTCCTTTCTATTATCTAGCAAAATGAAGAGACACAACCTACAACAGATCTGTTGTAATATCCTCTGTTTTCTCTCACAGTCTCACCTCTCTATTTCTCGCTCAGAGAATACACATCTATTACACAGCCTCAATACAATGCCCCCATACAAAGAGAGGGGTTGCCTTCTAGGGCAAAAAACCTAAACTAAACATAAGTTCTACCATAAGATCATCAGCCTAATGAATGGCCCAGATTGACTAGAAATTACTATACTTTTACAAGGCAATTTTACATCGATTTTTAGCTTCAGGGGTGCTACCCCCGAAACCCCCACCGGGGGACCGCTGGCCCTCGAACCCCCTAGCCGGAGGGGATCAACCCCCCCAAACCCCCGCGGGGGGGACAAGACCCCCCGCACCCCCTTGCGTGGAGGGGTGTACAAACTTCCTGGGGTATACACCCAGCTAAAACAAAGACCTCTAAATAATCATGCTCCACACCCAACAATCTCCCACTTAGAGAATGATTGTAGCAACTCCACTACTGCTTCATTTGATGGACAATGACTCCTCTTTGGACTTGGATGTTTCTCATCTTCATCGTCATCCTTGAAGACCAATTGAAACTGAGCATCTTCTCATTTTCTCCCTGGTTACAACTTTTGTTAGCATATCTGCAGGATTCTGGCTAGTGTGTATCTTTTCCAGCTTCAACTCTCCATCTTCCAACACTAATCGTATGAAATGGTACTAGAGCTGTATGTGTTTAGTCCTGGAATGAAATTTTGAATTCTTTGCAAGATGAATGGAACTTTGGCTATCATTTTATAACGTGCCCATATCATGCTTCTTACCCAATTCACCCATAAACCTTTGTAACCAAATCATCTCTTTACTAGCCTCTGTAGCAGCAACATACTCTGCTTCTGTTGTTGAAAGTGCAACAACACTTTGGATTTTTGAAACCAAACTGATAGTTGTTCCTCCAACAGTAAATACATATCCTGTAGTGCTCCTCCTATTATCTCTGTCACATGCCATATCTGCATCAACATATCCCTGTAGAGAAATGTTTGAACCACCAAAGCATAATGCTTGATCTGTGGTACCTTTCAAATATCTGAGAATCCATTTCACTGCCATCCAATGTTCCTTTCCTGGATTGTTCATGTACCTGCTTACAACTCCCACTGCATGTGCAGTATCAGGCCTTGTGCAGACCATTGCATACATTAAGCTTCCAACTGCTGATGCATATGAACTTTAGACATATAATCCATGTCTTCTTGGGTCTTTGGGCACATTTCCTTACTAAGTTTGAAATGGCTAGCAAAAGGTGTACTAACTGGTTTTGCATTGTGCATATTAAATCTTTTCAACACCTTTTGTATGTACTAATTCTGAGACAATGTTAATTTGCGATTTTTCCTGTCTCTAGTGATTCTCATACCAAGGATTTGTTTTGTAGCTCCCAAATCCTTCATTGCAAGTGAATTTTCCAATTTTCTTTTGAGCACATTTATTTCTTGCATGTTAGATCCTGCAACAAGCATTTCATCTACATACAATAACAATATAATATAGTTGTCATCATTTTTCTTTTTCAGATAAACATAATGATCAGAGTGACATCTAGTATAACCCTGTTCAGACATAAACTTGTCAAATTTTAGATACGACTACCTTGGACCCTGTTGTGGCTGCTGCATATATATCTCTTCCTCCAAATCCCCATGGAGAAAGGCTATCTATACATCTAACTGCTCAAGATGCAAATATTCAACTGTTACTAGACTTAAAATGGTTCTGATTGAAGTCATTTTAACAACAGGAGAAAATATTTCATCAAAATCAATACCTTTCTTCTGTGCAAACCCCTTCACCACAAGTTTAGCTTTGTACCTCTATTTCCTCCATCTTCTTCCTTCAACCTGTAAACCCATTTATTCTACAATGTAGTTTTTCCTGCAGGCAACCTAACTAAGTCCCAAATCTGGTTATGCATTAAGGAGTCCATCTCTTCTTCCATGGCTAGCTCCCACTTCTTCTTGCTTTCAACCTACATTGCTTCTTCATAACATTCGGGTTCACCAGAATCAGTCAAAAATAAATAATATAATGAAGGAGAGCATCATTCAGGGGGTATACTTATCCTGGTAGATCTTCTAACACCACTTTCAGGTGTTTGGGGTGCCTGTTGTTGTTGTTGTGG
>APFE030584527.1:233122-245594 GCA_000404065.3 Pinus taeda
AGTCATGAAAATATTTCTTATCAAGTGTGGCATGGAATGAGGCCCCTAAATCTACCACCCAGGAATCAGTAATATTTTTGAAAGAAAGAATGAAAGCATCTTGTAACACCTCACCTATCTGCTTCATGATTGTTTTCTTTTTGTACATCTCCTTCTTTTCCCTTCCGAGATCTACAGTCTTTCTTTAGGTGTCCTTTCTTTCCGCATTTCCAGCACACTATCCCCGATCTAGACTTGGATCTACCTTTCCTTGATTTACTGCGATATCCTGAGATCTTTACTCTTTCCATTTTTCTTTGCCTAAACTTTGCACTCAAGGCATTACCCAATGTCTCACCGGAGCTTTTCCATCACATTTCCTCACTAAGGATAGCATCGACAACATCATCAAACTTTAAAGTACGAGATCCAGAAACAGAAATACTAATGGCCATTACTAAACCATTCCAACTTTCTAGCAATGAGCACAAGAATAATAGAGCTCTAACTTCATCATCAAAGTTTAACCCTACATAACTTAATTGACTTGTAACAGTATTAAAATCATTTAAATGGTCTGCAACAGATCTACCTTTCGACATCTTCATATTAAATAACTGTTTCATAAGAAATACCTTGTTTGAGGCCGAGGGTTTCTCATATAGTTTCGAAAACGCCTTAATCAAACCCTCTGTCATTGTTTCCTTCGAAATGTTGAAGGCGACCGACGCTGCGAGGCACAACCATACTATTTAGAGTGCCTTTCTATTGAGAAGGTTCCATTCTTCATCTGTCATACCTATCGGCATCTTTGTTTTTCCACCCAATGGTAGGTACAGATCTTTCTGATACAGATAATCTTCCATCTGCATCTTCCAGAGTGAGAAGTTTTGGCCCTTAAATTTCTCGACCCTAAACTTACCATCTTCTGCCATTACTCTCACTCGAACGAGGAACCCTTCTTTCTTGCGAGTTTATCAACAAAATAGACCTTCGACTGTGATATCAATTGTTAGAAAATTATATATTACAGAGCAATGGAATGCATAGAATATTGCATAAATATAAACACAGAAAACACATAAAACCAGAGAGACACAGATATACGTGGTTCACCTAGTCTGGGCTATGTCTACCTCGAACAACCAGTCCTTCCTTTCTATTATCCAGAAAAATCAAGAGACACAACCTACGGTAGATCCATTGTAATATCCTTTGTTTTCTCTCATAGTCTCACCTCTCTGTTTTTCGCTCGGAGAATACACATCTATTACACAACCTCAATACAATGCCCTCATACAAAGAGAGGGGTTGCCTTCTAGGGAAAAAACCCTAAACTAAGCATAAGTTCTACCGTCAGATCATCAACCTAATGAATGGCCTAGATTGACTAGAAATTACTATACTTTTACAAGGCAATTTTACATCTATTTTTAGCTTCAGGGACACTGCCCCTGAAACCCCCACTAGGGGACCGCTGGCCCGTAGACCCCCTAGCAGGGGGAATCGGCCCCCCCAAACCCCCTCGCGTGGAGGGTTGTACAAACTTCTTGAGGGGAATACATCCGGCTGAAACGGAGACCTTTAAATAATCATGCTCCACACCCAACACTTTAGAATTTATTTGGTTAGTACATCTTTTGGTTCAGAAGTTTTATGATTTAGTATCTTTAGAGGTATATGCAGGTTGGGTTATAGAAAGTGGTGTATACATGCAGGTTGTCCTCATTGAAGTAGCGTATACATTCTGACATATGTTTTTGAGGTTGCATTTGATTTTGGTTGTTGATGCAGTGTTCTGGGTTCAACTTTGTGTTCTGGTGATAGTGATCTGACTGTTCCAATTAATTGGTTGAATTTTGATGAAGTGTCAGTTGATTGGGTTTTGAGTAAATGGTTGATTCAGCTATATCAGAAATTGATGATTGGATGATTTAGTTGTGTCATAGGTTTCAACGATTATTTGATTCAGTGGTGTCAAAAGTTTCAATTATTGGTCGATTCATAAATAGATGATTGGGTTTCAGTTATATCAGAGATTGATGATTGGGTTTCAGTGATTGATTGATTCAGATGTGTTAGAGATAAATGACAGTGTTACAGTGATGAGTTACAGTTTGATTTTGATATTGAGCCTAAGTGTTGATAATGGGTGCAGTATGAAATTTGATGAAATGTGGCCTACAAGTTATGATGTGTTGAAGCAGGTGGATCCAACCTAAAAATTTGATGAAACGTGGTCCATTGAGGATTCTGAGGGTTAGATCATTCAGTGAGGAAGTTGTAGGTGGTGATTAGATCATGGGGCTGGAGCTCCCTTCCAGTAGCAGCTGGAGAACAAGTGAAGGTTGTAGCCTTCTATAGGTTGGTGCCTGCGTACTGGTACAAGTTTATGCTAGTACAAGAACTAAGGGGTTGTAGCTCCCTTCCAGTAGAATCTGGAGAACGAGTGAATGTTGTATTCTTCTACAGGTAGATGCCTTTGTATTGGTATAAGTTTGTGTGAGTACAAGATTGTAAATAATGTTTTCTTTATATTAAAAATAAGACAGAGATGACAGCAGCAGGTGGTTTTCTCCTGCATTTGGTTTCCACCTTAAATTTTGGTGTTCATGTGAGTTTCTTATGTGTGATGGTTTATTTATTATAACACATGGTTATTTCTTATCTAATGTTTAATAAAATACTGATGCACTAGCTGAAGAAAAACATATGATGAATTAACTGAATCATAAGTTCACCAGATATATGCTAGTTGTCTTAAGAACAACTATGTACACATGCAGGTTCCTTTCAGTAAAGTTGTGTATAGAAATATGAATATGAAATGTAAAAAGTTATTGATTTGAAAATACTGATTCACCCCCCTCTCAGTATTTTTCCCAACAATGAGAAATATTTCTTCCCTGCTAAGGTATCTAGTATTTGATCTATGAAGGGTAGTGGAAAATGATGTTTTAAAGTAGCCTTATTCAATTCCCTATAATCAATGCACACTCTCCATTTTCCATTCTTATTTGGAACAATCACTAAAGGTTAAACTCATTGGCTATTTGATATCAGATAAATGAAATTCACATTAACCAACTTCTATAATTTCTCCTTAACAATTTCTCTCAGATTTGGATTCATCCTTCTCTGAGGCTGTCTAATTGGTTTGACATTTTCTTGAATGTAAATGTGATGCATAAATATGTTATAATAAATTCCATTCATATCAATATATTCCCATGTATATGCAGAATAATGTTCTTGTATCATCTTTATCAATTGCCTCTTTCGAAATTCTTCTAGATTATTATCAATTTTTAATTTTTTCCCTTGAAATTTTTTTACTAAGAGGTTGCCAAACTTTTCCTAGAATGTAAATCCATTTGACTAGATGATAAATATTCAATATTACATTTCCCTCGATTTTTTTTTTTATCTTACTCACAATATGAAGAGGAATCATTATTATTCATCAAATTTATCAATTGATCTTCCTTGTCTATTTGTGAAAGAATAAATATTGGTTGAATGTCATCAAAGTCTTCATTACCATCATCTATCCAAACTTCACTTTTAACTTTAGTTATTGTTTTTTCAGGTGGATACAATGTGAATTTCTTAGTAAAATTACCATCATAAATGTACATATCACTAGATCTACAATTTATGAATGCGTTAAATGTAGCTAGCCAAGGTCTAGCAAGGATCAATTGATGGCGTCCTAAATTATTCTTGGGAGTTAAAATAATAAAATAAACATGATACTCCCATGAATATGGAGACACAAACACATCTTCTAATATACCTTGTGGTTTGATATCAAATCTATCTTCTAATTGTAATAAAGTTGGGGTGTATTAAATATTGGGAAGCTTTAATTGATCCATAGTTTGTTTTCTCATAATGTTAACGACTGCCCCTAAACCAATCAAGGTGTTTGGAATTTAAATAACATTAATATGGATTTTTAGAATAGGGCTACCATGATCTATATATTTTTGGACTATTAGTGTCCCCGTCAAAGTATCTACAATATTTCCGTACTAATTGAATTTTCTTGACAATTTTTCTTTTTCTTCCTAGTTTTTAATGAACAACTCCTTGGTTGTTTTTGCAAATATAGGATTTCCTTTATAGATTGAAGTAAAAGAATTTTGATGCAAATACTTTTCAATTAATCTAGCATATCATATTCTGGTAAAACAATTTTCCTTTTAATTCCCTTATCGATTTTTGGTCTTTTACGAAAAGGAGGATTTTGTAGGGAAACATAAGGTTGTTCTACTAGAGGAATTATAGAAGTTGGCTTTATTTGGTTGTCATCTAATTGTGTAGGAACATATTCCTTTAGAGGATTTTTTCTTGATCAATTTAAGTGTTTCTTTTTTAGGAACCTATTGTATCGGCTACAACTACCCTCCAAAATTTTTCCTATGCTTCATTTTGGAGTCTCCCTTCTAAACCACAACAACTCATCTTACATTGATCCAGGTACTTATGCTTCGAATGAGCTTTATTATTTTCATATTGGCTTGTTTTTTCTTTCTTATTTCATTTTATAACCCACAAGCCAATCTCTTGACTTGGCCCTTTAACAACTTCAGGCTTGCCTTAGAGAACTGCACAAATCTTGAGGGAAACTAACGTTGCTCTTAGGAATTGCACAGTCCTAACTGCTAGTGAGCCTTGAGCTAAGGAAATGCGTAGTACTGAATGGAAACCAACCTTGATCTAGGAAATTGTGTAGACAGGACAGGCCACCTAGAGCCACTCAACCCATAAATTGCACAGAACCCACTGTGCTAAAAAACAACTCAATGCATGAACCAGAGAGTTTCTCGGTCCTTTCTAGAACTACACAATCTTTCTGGGAAATGCATGGAATTTTTTCCTAAAAAATAAAAATAAAAAATAAAAAAAGCATCCCTTAAATATGGATCTATTTTTAGCAACCCAAAGGAGGCACTTGAATTATTTTAGAAATTGTCACCAACTATTGCTTTTTCCTTGATTTTAGGCATACGCGTCATAAACCCTAAATTGACCAAACCTATTTAATCGAATCTGCTAGAGCTCATTTTCACACTTGATCTTGGAGATATAGCATTCCTAAGGAGATCAAGGAACCTTTAGTGCAATCTTCATCGCTTTTCCAATTGATTTTTTTCTTTTCTAATCTTTTGTCACTTTTTCTATCTCTTTTTGTTGTTTAGCTTGTGAGAGTGTTGTTTCACTTGTTTCTTTGAATTACTGTTGGCATTTTAACTTCTTTTATCCTGTAGAAGTGTTGTTTCAAGTTTAAAATTTCCAATCCCAAGTGTCATATGAGTTACACTGTTTTGCACCAACGGTCATCATTGTGGCGACTCTCTTCACATGCTTCCTGTTCCTTCAATTTAATTGATTCTTGCACTTGTTTCACATGCATGTATCAACACTTAGTTAGATATGCACTCAACATCTCACCATATTTTAGATCTACTTGCTTTTCTCCCCATGGGAGGATCTTGGTTGCCTTGCCCAAATCTCACACTTCATTGCATGCATTGCACATTTTGGGAGCTCAAGGCTTATGCCTTAGCTTCTGGAATTGTGCAGATCCTATCATGGGTTGGCCCCAATAGCACACTATGGAATTTTGGGAGCTAGCCTCCCATCTTGGCCACTGAGAATATGCAATATGCAGTCTTTCCCAGCCTTGGCCCAGAATGAACTGCACAATGCATAGTTCTGGTCATCAAGCTTCTCCATTTACTGATGAGACTACACAATGCAAAGTTCCCATAGTCAGCTGGTGACCTCTATCATCCATAATTATGCAATCCTTCCCATCATGAGCCCTTCTTGTTTCTTGATATTGTCTTGAAGTTGCTTTGGTTTTTATGCTAACAACTTCTTCCCATCCTATCCGTCCCATAGATACAACAGTTGTGAGAATATCTCTAGAAGTTACAGTTAAAATGGCATCCAAGAGAGTTGCATCAAAGGAAACCATCAAGAGAAGTACTGGGGAAGCAGTTTAGTAGACATCACTTGATTTACCAGTTTATATAGATAGTTTTTAATTGAGAAGGGTACAACACTAACATGGTAGAAAATCAAAGATAATTTTGCAGAGAATTTCAAAGAAGACTTAGAGGACTGCCAGGTTTATCTCAGTATCTAGTAGTTAGGCTTATACAAGGTTGCATGCAGGTACCCCACATTCCCATGTGTGGACATCATCAACTGGATTGTCTCACATACATATGAATAAACTATGACACTAAGTAGTTCCAGTGGGAGAGAGCTTGCCACCTTCAGGGCACAGAAATTTCAATAGATGTGTCGTTTACCAAGCCAATGACACACAAGGACTCACTTTTCTATGCCACTCATATCTTTGTGAACAATAGATAACATGTCAAGCATTGGGTGAAAGAGTCGTCTAAGTTTAGACAAATACCTACTCATGTTTACATGATGAAGTCCCTCAAGAAGGCTTATCTGTTCTTGATCATCTTTGCCTATAGAATCTATGGGGAAGAGAGGAAATAAACCCTTCCTGAAGGGTGGGTAGTCTAACTAGACCAGTTGGTGAGTGATGAGAATCCATTAAATTGGTCATATTTTTTGGGTCATCAGTTGAAGATCCATGTGACTAACAGTTTGAATCCGCACAAGAATGAGCAAGAAATTTTTTACATGTCTGCATACTTGCTGGATGCAATATGTGCCAAGTAGTAGTTCTCGAGCATGAGTTGGACATGGAAACCAAAAGAGACTATCGTTAACATCTATTTCAAGTTTCCTTCTAAATAAAACTATCAAGGAGTGTTGGCAAGGCTAACTAGCCATTTTATAATCTCGTTGTTCAATCTTATCTTTGAGCAGGATCCACCTTGCATGTCCCGAGAAGCAATGGAGGAAATAATAAACATTGTAAATTAGTATGCCTCACCAAGTGGAAACTTCATCAAAGTGTTTAGTGGAGATAATCCTTTTCATTTTCTACCAAGGTATGCCACTGAAAATCTGTTCATGCAAGAAGTTTCATATCACCTCTCTACAGGGTTTTCGGCAAGACTACATAGGAGTATGAGAGTGTATTTTCCATGGATCCATGGGACATTTCGTTGGCCAAAGGAGGACCCTTGGAGATACTGCTATAATGCCTCTGGACTCAATGAGATGATCATCTTAGAATGAACTTCCAAATCTATTATGTAGACAATAGCAACTCTGGAAGCAACAACAATAGCAGCAATAGGCAACAATTCAGTGCAGGACAAGAGAAAGAGGAAGATTGTTGAGAATCTAGAGACAGAGAAAAGTTGCAAGATGAAGATAGATCCTATCATGGAGAAGGCATATTTGGTAGTGAAAGCAAAGAGGGAGCAGTGGATAAATAGAGTAGAGTGAGGGAAGAGAGAAAAGAAGAGGTTGCAGGAAGAATAATGGAAGCTGCAGGATATAGAGAAGAAGTTAAAGCAAGAAGATGAGTTGATGAGGAGAGAAAGAGAAGAGAAGGAGAAGCAGGATGAAGAACAAAGGTAAGGCGCATTGACAGAGAAAACAAAGTCCATACAGGTTGAGGAGTCGGAACAACCAGCAACTTAGAAATAGGGTGAACATATGCAAGATCAGGAGCTTGCTCAAAAGATTGAGAAATTGATTGAAGTTACAGACATGAAGTTGGAATAGGAGCCACAAAATGAAGACATTAACCTTCTGCTGAGAGCACTAGAGGTCATCTCTTAGTTTCCACCACCTCTAGTGTCAGAACTTGTCTAGAGAGAGAAAGGAGATATTTTTCTCCTTAATCGTGATTAGGTCATGGATGTGTACAATCTATCATTTACAAGTTGCAGAAGAAGATTTTACAAGCATGGAGGAAGTACTTTCTAGATGACCACACATCACCTGCATTCATGAAGGAAATGGTGATATCATTAGACACCAGGAAGCATCCAACTTCCCTTACTGAAGCTAGCTTTGCCTTTGCACGAGAAACAAGCTCAAATGTTAAATACCTGATGACCGAGAATGAACAACTGGCAAAGAAATTGAACGATTCTAGGAAAGAGGTAGAAAAACTTTGGGCATCAGAGTAGAATGCATTTTCCATATTGGGGGAGATCAAGAAAGCAATACTCACTGGATTATCAACACTTGAGGGTACCATGCTAAAACTGTACGACATATTTGTCACTGTGCATAAGGAATTTGTCCGTGTGCATGGCCTATAGCAGTGGAGAAAATATTTTTTTCAAACTCTCAAAAACATACATTCTTCCATCACCCATGTACAAGAGTGGATAATGTGGTACAAAGGGTCCCCACTTGACTTAGTAAAGAAGATGAAGTCATATGCATAGCTGGAGAAGGAAAAGTCTAAAATTTGATCGAAAACTATGAGAAAATCACCACATTCATCAACAACATACATGCCTCATATATGTAGTTGTACAATCGTTTGGATGTCATGGTGAGAAATAATAAGATCCCATGAATCATTTCCCATCAATCATTTCCCTCACCGATGTTAAACCAATAAACTAAGTTCGACTAGAGATTGATGCGTACATGGAGTAGCTAAGATGAGAGGCCACCAGGGAATAATTGAAGTTGAACACGCACAACATGCAGAAGTAAATCGGTGGTCTTGTCAAAGTCAACACCATGCTGCACATGCTTTAGAGCGAGTTGGACATAGGTTCCAAGACCATATACACGGATTCCATGGAGGCAAGAGTTCGCTTTCAGAGAGACAACATCAAACAGTTTGGGGGCACCATCATGCAGTACCAAGCTTGGCATCAATATGTGACCAAGAAGCATCAAGTGGAGGTTGTCGAGTTGGTATTTCACCAAACTTTAGAATCATAGTGTTTTGTCTTGTTAGGTTGTCTCTAGCCTATTTTTGTCTTACATGGGTACATGTGGAAAATGTAATATTTTTTGTGAATATGTTGTAAGTGAAATTCCAAGTGTCATTATTGGAATGTGAAAATTCATCATGTAATGCAATGTGTCATCTAGTGAAGAAGTTGAAGAGTCATGAGGGAATTCAAAGAATCACAAAGGGGAATGTCGAGGGTCACCCCACCATTTTTTACAAATAGAACCTCATAACTCATAGAACAGGCTTTTGGGAGCCAAGCTTTTCGCTGGGCTTAGGCTTAGAGAAGGCTTGGGAGTATTATGAAGAGTCTTGGCTTCTCCATAGCGGAGAGTTAGTATACATATTATTTGGAGGAGCAGGTGTTCTTGATTTTAATGTTCCACTATTGGGGCTAGTGGTTTTCAATGGTGTATGTATGGATGAAAATTTAACTTCTAATAATAATATCAGAGCCAACATGCTTTCATGCATATGTTTTTAATGTAGTTGGATTATTTTGGTTACTTTGGCAATGTATGTTGTTTAATTTACACATGTTATTATCAACTAATTTGTATGCAATTGTATGAATCTTGTTGAATGCATGTTGGTCGGTTAACTCATCACTTCAATTTGTGGACTATTATGAATTTTAGCTTGTGATGTCATTCCACTCGTGCGTTCCTTTCAAGCTACATACTATTACAGGCTTCTAAGGGGCACACTTCCTTTTTCCTCCATGTGTTAGAACCTTCATGCATCACACTTGACTCTCCATGGGGTCACACACATGCTCTCACCCAAATTTATCATACTTACCTTTGTGCGCTACCATGGTCAAGGCATTACAATACCACCCACTGTTGTGAGCCTTACTCCAAATGGTTTTAGAGCTAGTTGGGACTTCATATCAGGGAGATACCATAAATTTTGGTGAGTCCAACATCGTTAACATTTCTAGCGCTAGAAGGAGGTCTAGATGAAAATTTGAGCCCTTGGAGTCTATTTTGAATTTCTACACATATTTCATTACTTCTATCCAAATCATAATCCCCGTAGGTTTTTCTCATGTTGTTGATTTTGAAGTGTCGACGAACATCATATATGACTTGTCCAAATGTAAGTTCAATGGTGAGGATGGAACAACCTTGTTTTGGCATGCAGTTTCATTTGTTGGTTCCGTGACAGGCATGATGTATCGTCTGATGATATTTCTTGTGGGTTGTTCATGTTCAAGTTCGAAGGATACGCAAATCAATGGTGTCATACACTGGCCACAACCTCTATACACTCTTTTGATCACTTTTTTAGAGAATTATGTCATGCTTTCATTCTTTATGACCATAAATCCCTTAATAAAAAAAAGAATTACGAAAATCACCTTACAAATCTCATCAAGATTTTCACGATCGGTTTCTTCAATACTATTATGAATTTCTTGAAGATGAACTTAAGTGGGAATTTTTGCATGAAATATTTCAATATCTTGTTCACGTTTATGAGAATCTACATGAGTTAGAATCTTTCAGACCTCTCCCAACATACCTCAGTGTTGGAGCTTCTAAATCCGAGACAAACAAGGTTTCTGTCCCAAGTGACCCTTTGTACCATTCTCATCAAATAGTTCTAGCTCCACAGGTCGAGGTGGTCTTATCTCCTCATCCATCGTATGTTGGTCCCTTTGATCCTTTGGATTTTGGTGTGTTGTGTTCATCTATTTCAGATCTCACATGTGGTGTTCAGGAGGATCAATTTCTAGATGGATTTTGTGTTGAACAACTAATCTTCACTATTATTTTTTCTGAGTATGTGTGGGAATCTAAACAAGAATCTGGGGTGAAGGATGACCTCCTTCTGTATGAACCTTGTCCGCTCTATCTTGCTCCACAATTTTTCCATTTATGTTCAATCTTGTGAAGATCCTATCATGGAGGAGGCATCTTTGGTAGTGAAAGCAAAGAGGGAGCAGTGGATAAATAGAGTAGAGTGAGGGAAGAGAGAAAAGAAGAGGTTGCAGGAAGAATAATGGAAGCTGCAGGATATAAAGAAGAAGTTAAAGCAAGAAGATGAGTTGATGAGGAGAGAAAGAGAAGAGAAGCAGAAGCAGGATGAAGAACAAAGGCAAGGTGCATTGACAGAGAAAACAAAGTCCATACAGGTTGAGGAGTCGGAACAACCAACAACTTAGAAATAGGGTGAACATATGCAAGATCAGGAGCTTGCTCAAAAGATTGAGAAATTGATTGATGTTACAGAGATGAAGTTGGAATAGGAGCCACAAAATGAAGACATTAACCTTATGCTGAGAGCACTAGAGGTCATCTCTTAGTTTCCACCACCTCTAGTGTCAGAACTTGTCTAGAGAGAGAAAGGAGATATTTTTCTCCTTAATCGTGATTAGGTCATGGATGTGTACAATCTATCATTTACAAGTTGCAGAAGAAGATTTTACAAGCATGGAGGAAGTACTTTCTAGATGACCACACATCACCTGCATTCATGAAGGAAAGGGTGATATCATTAGACACCAGGAAGCATCCAACTTCCCTTACTGAAGCTAGCTTTGCCTTTGCACGAGAAAAAAACTCAAATGTTAAATACTTGACGACTGAGAATGAACAACTGGCAAAGAAATTGAACGATTCTAGGAAAGAGGTAGAAAAACTTTGGGAATCAGAGTAGAATGCATTTTCCATATTGGGGGAGATCAAGAAAGCGATACTCGCTGAATTATCAACACTTGAGGGTACCATGCTAAAACTGTACGACAGATTTGTCACTGTGCATAAAGAATTTGTCCGTGTGCATGGCCTATAGCAGTGGAGAAAATATTTTTTTCAAACTCTCAAAAACATACATTCTTCCATCACCCATGTACAAGAGTGGACAATGTGGTACAAAGGGTCCCCGCTTGACTTAGTAAAGAAGATGAATTCATATGCACAACTGGAGAATGAAAAGTCTGAAATTTGATCGAAAACTATGAGAAAATCGCCGCATTCATCAACAACATACATGCCTCATATATGTAGTTTTACAATCGTTTGGATGTCATGGTGAGAAATAATAAGATCCCATGAATCATTTCCCATCAATCATTTCCTTCACCGATGTTAAACCCAAAAACTGAGTTCGACTAGAGATTGATGCGTACATGGAGTAGCTAAGATGAGAGGCCACCAGGGAATAATTGAAGTTGAACACGCACAACTGCAGAGTTAATTGGTGGTCTTGTCAAAGTCTAACACCATTTGTGACATTGCTTTAGAACGAGTTGGACATAGGTTCCAAGACCATATACACGGATTCCATGGAGGCAAGAGTTCGCTTTCAGAGAGACAACATCAAATAGTTTGGGGGCACCATCATGCAGTACCAAGCTTGGCATCAATATGTGACCAAGAAGCATCAAGTGGAGGTTGTCGAGTTGGTATTTCACCAAACTTCAGAATCATAGTGTTTTGTCTTGTTAGGTTGTCTCTAGCCTATTTTTGTCTTACATGGGTACATGTGGAAAATGTAATATTTTTTGTGAATATGTTGTAAGTGAAATTCCAAGTTTCATTATTGGAATGTGAAAATTCATCATGTAATGCAATGTGTCATCTAGTGAAGAAGTTGAAGAGTCATGAGGGAATT
>APFE030584527.1:245614-274506 GCA_000404065.3 Pinus taeda
TGTATGTATGGATGAAAATTTAACTTCTAATAATAATATCAGAGCCAACATGCTTTCATGCATATGTTTTTAATGTAGCTGGATTGTTTTGGTTACTTTGGCAATGTATGTTGTTTAATTTACACATGTTATTATGAACTACTTTGTATGCAATTGTATGAATCTTGTTGAATGCATGTTGGTCGGTTAACTCATCACTTCAATTTGTGGACTATTATGAATTTTAGCTTGTGATGTCATTCCACTCGTGCATTCCTTTCAAGCTACATACTATTACAGGATTCTAAGGGGCACACTTCCTTTTTCCTCCATGTGTTAGAACCATCATGCATCACACTTGACTCTCTGTGGGGTCACACACATGCTCTCACCCAAATTTATCATACTTACCTTTGCGCGCTACCATGGTCAAGGCATTACACTACCACCCACTATTGTGAGCCTTACTCCAAACGGTTTTAGATCTAGTTGGGACTTCATATCAGGGAGATACCCTAAATGTTGGTGGGTCCAACATCGTTAACATTTCTAGTGCTAGAAGGAGGGCTAGATGAAAATTTGAGTCCTTGGAGTCTATTTTGAATTTCTACACATATTTCATTACTTCTATCCAAATCATAATCCCCGCAGGTTTTTCTCATGTTGTTGATTTTGAAGTGTCGGTGAACATCATATATGACTTGTCCAAATGTAAGTTCAATGGTGAGGATGGAACAACCTTGTTTTGGCATGCAGTTTCATTTGTTGGTTCCGTGACAGGCATGATGTATCGTCTGATGATATTTCTTGTGGGTTGTTCATGTTCAAGTTCGAAGGATACGCAAATCAATGGTGTCATACACTGGCCACAACCTCTATACACTCTTTTGATCACTTTTTTAGAGAATTATGTCATGCTTTCATTCTTTATGACCATAAATCCCTTAATAAAAAAAAGAATTACGAAAATCACCTTACAAATCTCATCAAGATTTTCACGATCGGTTTCTTCAATACTATTATGAATTTCTTGAAGATGAACTTAAGTGGGAATTTTTGCATGAAATATTTCAATATCTTGTTCACGTTTATGAGAATCTACATGAGTTAGAATCTTTCAGACCTCTCCCAACATACCTCAGTGTTGGAGCTTCTAAATCTGAGACAAACAAGGTTTCTATCCCAAGTGACCCTTTGTACCATTCTCATCAAATAGTTCTAGCTCCACAGGTCGAGGTGGTCTTATCTCCTCATCCATCGTATGTTGGTCCCTTTGATCCTTTGGATTTTGGTGTGTTGTGTTCATCTATTTCAGATCTCACATGTGATGTTCAGGAGGATCAATTTCTAGATGGATTTTGTGTTGAACAACTAATCTTCACTATTATTTTTTATGAGTATGTGTGGGAATCTAAACAAGAATCTGGGGTGAAGGATGACCTCCTTCTGTATGAACCTTGTCCGCTCTATCTTGCTCCACAATTTTTCCATTTATGTTCAATCTTGTGAAGATCCTATCATGGAGGAGGCATCTTTGGTAGTGAAAGCAAAGAGGGAGCAGTGGATAAATAGAGTAGAGTGAGGGAAGAGAGAAAAGAAGAGGTTGCAGGAAGAATAATGGAAGCCGCAGGATATAGAGAAGAAGTTAAAGCAAGAAGATGAGTTGATGAGGAGAGAAAGAGAAGAGAAGCAGAAGCAGGATGAAGAACAAAGGCAAGGTGCATTGACAGAGAAAACAAAGTCCATACAGGTTGAGGAGTCGGAACAACCAACAACTTAGAAATAGGGTGAACATATGCAAGATCAGGAGCTTGCTCAAAAGATTGAGAAATTGATTGAAGTTACAGACATGAAGTTGGAATAGGAGCCACAAAATGAAGACATTAACCTTATGCTGAGAGCACTAGAGGTCATCTCTTAGTTTCCGCCACCTCTAGTGTCAGAACTTGTCTAGAGAGAGAAAGGAGATATTTTTCTCCTTAATCGTGATTAGGTCATGGATGTGTACAATCTATCATTTACAAGTTGCAGAAGAAGATTTTACAAGCATGGAGGAAGTACTTTCTAGATGACCACACATCACCTGCATTCATGAAGGAAAGGGTGATATCATTAGACACCAGGAAGCATCCAACTTCCCTTACTGAAGCTAGCTTTGCCTTTGCACGAGAAACAAACTCAAATGTTAAATACCTGACGACTGAGAATGAACAACTGGCAAAGAAATTGAACGATTCTAGGAAAGAGGTAGAAAAACTTTGGGAATCAGAGTAGAATGCATTTTCCATATTGGGGGAGATCAAGAAAGCGATACTCGCTGAATTATCAACACTTGAGGGTACCATGCTAAAACTGTACGACAGATTTGTCACTGTGCATAAAGAATTTGTCCGTGTGCATGGCCTATAGCAGTGGAGAAAATATTTTTTTCAAACTCTCAAAAACATACATTCTTCCATCACCCATGTACAAGAGTGGACAATGTGGTACAAAGGGTCCCCGCTTGACTTAGTAAAGAAGATGAAGTCATATGCATAGCTGGAGAATGAAAAGTCTGAAATTTGATCGAAAACTATGAGAAAATCGCCGCATTCATCAACAACATACATGCCTCATATATGTAGTTTTACAATTGTTTGGATGTCATGGTGAGAAATAATAAGATCCCATGAATCATTTCCCATCAATCATTTCCTTCACCGATGTTAAACCCAAAAACCGAGTTTGACTAGAGATTGATGCATACATGGAGTAGCTAAGATGAGAGGCCACCAGGGAATAATTGAAGTTGAACACGCACAACATGCAGAAGTAAATCGGTGGTCTTGTCAAAGTCAACACCATGCTGCACATGCTTTAGAATGAGTTGGACATAGGTTCCAAGACCATATACATGGATTCCATGGAGGCAAGAGTTCGCTTTCAGAGAGACAACATCAAACAGTTTGGGGGCACCATCATGCAGTACCAAGCTTGGCATCAATATGTGACCAAGAAGCATCAAGTGGAGGTTGTCGAGTTGGTATTTCACCAAACTTCAGAATCATAGTGTTTTGTCTTGTTAGGTTGTCTCTAGCCTATTTTTGTCTTACATGGGTACATGTGGAAAATGTAATATTTTTTGTGAATATGTTGTAAGTGAAATTCCAAGTGTCATTATTGGAATGTGAAAATTCATCATGTAATGCAATGTGTCATCTAGTGAAGAAGTTGAAGAGTCATGAGGGAATTCAAAGAATCACAAAGGGGAATGTCGAGGGTCACCCCACCATTTTTTACAAATAGAACCTCATAACTCATAGAACAGGCTTTTGGGAGCCAAGCTTTTGGCTGGGCTTAGGCTTAGAGAAGGCTTGGGAGTATTATGAAGAGTCTTGGCTTCTCCATAGTGGAGAGTTAGTATACATATTATTTGGAGGAGCAGGTGTTCTTGATTGTAATGTTCCACTATTGGGGCTAGTGGTTTTCAATGGTGTATGTATGGATGAAAATTTAACTTCTAATAATAATATCAGAGCCAACATGCTTTCATGCATATGTTTTTAATGTAGTTGGATTAGTTTGGTTACTTTGGCAATGTATGTTGTTTAATTTACACATGTTATTATGAACTACTTTGTATGCAATTGTATGAATCTTGTTGAATGCATGTTGGTCGGTTAACTCATCACTTCAATTTGTGGACTATTATGAATTTTAGCTTGTGATGTCATTCCACTCGTGCGCTCCTTTCAAGCTACATACTATTACATGCTTCTAAGGGGCACACTTCCTTTTTCCTCCATGTGTTAGAACCATCATGCATCACACTTGACTCTCCGTGGGGTCACACACATGCTCTCACCCAAATTTATCATACTTACCTTTGCGTGCTACCATGGTCAAGGCATTACACTACCACCCACTGTTGTGAGCCTTACTCCAAACGGTTTTAGATCTAGTTGGGAATTCATACCCTAAATGTTGGTGAGTCCAACATCATTAACATTTCTAGCGCTAGAAGGAGGTCTAGATGAAAATTTGAGCCCTTGGAGTCTATTTTGAATTTCTACACATATTTCATTACTTCTATCCAAATCATAATCCCCGCAGGTTTTTCTCATGTTGTTGATTTTGAAGTTTCGGTGAACATCATATATGACTTGTCCAAATGTAAGTTCAATGGTGAGGATGGAACAACCTTGTTTTGGCATGCAGTTTCATTTGCTGGTTCCGTGACATGCATGATGTATCGTCTGATGATATTGCTTGTGGGTTGTTCATGTTCAAGTTCGAAGGATGCACAAATCAATGTTGTCATACACTAGCCACAACCTCTATACACTCTTTTGATCACTTTTTTAGAGAATTATGTCATGCTTTCATTCTTTATGACCATAAAGCCCTTAATAAAAAAAATAATTACGAAAATCACCTTACAAATCTCATCAAGATTTTCATGATCGGTTTCTTCAATACTATTATGAATTTCTTGAAGATGAACTTAAGTGGGAATTTTTGCATGAAATATTTCAATATCTTGTTCACGTTTATGAGAATCTACATGAGTTAGAATCTTTTAGACCTCTCCCAACATACCTCAGTGTTAGAGCTTCTAAATCTGAGACAAACAAGTTTTCTGTCCCAAGTGACCCTTTGTACCCTTCTCATCAAATAGTTCTAGCTCCACAGGTCGAGGTGGGAGAAGTTGAGAATCTGCTTGTTAATCTATCACCACCTTCTCCTACCCCACCTGCCTAGGATTTCTACACATATTTGGAATGTAACTCTGATGGTTTTTGTGGTCTTATCTCCTCATCCATCGTATGTTGGTCCCTTTGATCCTTTGGATTTTGGTGTGTTGTGTTCATCTATTTCAGATCTCACATGTGATGTTCAGGAGGATCAATTTCTAGATGGATTTTGTGTTGAACAACTAATCTTCACTATTATTTTTTATGAGTATGTGTGGGAATCTAAACAAGAATCTGGGGTGAAGGATGACCTCCTTCTGTATGAACCTTGTCCGCTCTATCTTGCTCCACAATTTTTCCATTTATTTTCAATATTGTGAAAATCCATTTCCATATGTTTCTATTTCAAATGATTCGCAGAACATGCAAGATGCCAATTTTTCATTTCATTGCAAAGAGGACAAATCTATCTTCCCTAATCCTCCCAATCTTTCATCTTACCTTTCTAGAAACATAGAGGGTGAATTTTCTTGTTTTTCATCATCCCCTATTTATGATTCATTAGATCATGAGGATGTCATTATTCATCATCTTGAACTTTTGGATCATGGCTGTCATGATCTTTTCATTCATTCATTTGATCATGACTTTGAATTTCCTAGTGTTGATCTTTCTAAGCCATTGGTCTTTGATGATCCATCTTCTGATGAATTAGAAACTCCTCGAGTTGTCGAGGCACTTCATCCTGAGTTGATGGTTATGTCAGTTTCTCATGGCCTCGAGGTTAGTTCCTCTTCTGATAAGAAATCTATTGAATCTTTCCAGGTTCCTCATCACTCTATTGTTCACATTGAAAACCAATCTATTTCATAGTTTTCACATCCTTCACTATAATTACATGATCCTAATGCTCAACATTTGAGGAGTCATACATAGCAAGCACTGTTGTGAAACAAAAGTTTTCTTATTTCTTTATGTTTTCGCATTTGTCAAGTTTGAAGGTGTGTACATTCTTGTCTTCTACTTGCAATGTGTTGGGACACCATGATACATCCACATAATTCCTTTCATGTGCTTTCTGTCTTTACTTTTATGTGGATAGATACAAGCTTCAAACATTTTGGTTTGAATTGTCTTATATTTCTTGTTGGTTAGTTTTCTTGTATATCTTTCTTGACGTCCATGCTCTTGCCTACATGGGCTAACCAATGCATCGATGGCTACATTGGAAGTATCACTTTACATGAGTTGGCATGTGTTCTACTTAGGTTAGGAGTAGGAGTAGTTTTTTCTTTTCTTACCTTTTCCTGATTTGCTTACTTTGTTTTTATTTCTCTTGCTTATTTCCTTTGCTTCTTTGCTTTTGCACCTGTATTTTAGCGTCCACATGAAATCTTGTTTGGATTCTTAGATAAGTAGGGTGAAATCCAAGAGGAACTTGTACAGCTATCAAGACGTGGTTATTTGTTTATTCCCTCTCTTTGTGTGAGTCTTTCATTTCTTCTAGTCGATGATACCCTGATGGAAAATATGTTCCTTTTGGAGAGAGTCATGGTGAAATCATGATGCTTGCACTCTTAACTAGTACCAGCTACCCTAATTAGTTTTCTATCTTTCAGTTAACCCTTGTCAACTCAATGAAGTAGAGTAACGAGAGGGGGGGAATCTTAACAATCATGTTAGAGGTATATATAAATATCCTTCTCTGAAGGGACAACCTCTTGTACTCTCAATAAGTTAGGATCCCTCTTTTGCCTCAAGCAATAAATAAGTGCCTATGCACACTTCTTTGAAAAATGAAAAAATGAAATAAAGGTAAAAATAAGAGAAAGGATTCCTGTGCAAAGAGGTGAAGCAAGTAACTCCATCGAGGCACTATCCAGACTCACTAACAATGGAGCAATGTTTGTGTTCCTGAGGTGACTTTGTCGAGGTACTATCTAGGCCTGCTGATAGAGGAGAAACACCAAAGATGAAACTAAAACTTTGACAATATATATTACTTGTGCATCTATATACCCCTCATCCCCAATAAAAACAACTCAATTTGACTTGGCTTGGTATGTTTGTTGTCAATAAAGAGAATGGTAGGGACTACATATTTAACCCAAGCTAGTGAAGAAGATACGATAATCGAATAATTGAACAATACTTCCAGAAGAGTTAGACTTTCTTTGCACGAGACAACGTCGATACAGAGAGCTAGAGTTCTACCAATGTGTTGCCAATGTTGTAGCAGCTACAAGCACCCTCCAAAATTTTGCCTATGCTTCGTTTTGGAGTCTCACTTTTAAACCTCATCAGCTCATCTTGCACTGATCCAGGTACTTGTGCTTCGACTGAGATTTATTCTTTTCATATTATCTTGTGTTTACTTTCTTAATTAATTTTCTCACCCACAAGTTGGTCTCCTGACTTGTCCCTTTAATAGTTTTTGGCTTGCCTCAGAGAACTACGCACTTATTGAGGGAAACTGGCCTTGCTCTTGGGAATTGCACAATCCTAACTTCCAATGATCCTTGAGTTCAGGAAATGTGTAGTACTGAATGGTAGCTAGCCTTTAGCTGGGAAATTGTGTAGATAGGAGAGGCAGACTAGAGCCAATCAACCCATAAATTGCACAGAAGTCACCGTGCTTAGAAAATGCACAGTGCATGAACCAGAGAGTTTCTCATTCCTTCCCAAAGCTGTGTAATATTTACAGGCAATGCATGACATTTTTTCTTGAAAAAGAAAAAATAAAAATAAAAAAACTTACCTAAAAATAGGGATCTATTTTTAGCAACCTGAAGGATGCACTTGAGTTATTTTAGAAACTACCACCAAGCGTCACTTTTTCCTTGATTTTAGGCATGCACTTTATAAACCCTAACTTGAACAAATATATTTAATCGACAATGCTAGATCTCATTTTCACACTCAATCTTGGAGCTCTATCATTCCTAAGGAGATCAAGGAACCTTCGGTGTGATCATTGTCTCTTTTTTGGATGAGTTTTTCTTTCTAGTGTTTTGTCACTTTTTCTGTCCCTTTTTGTTGTTTAGCTTGTGAGAGTTTTGTTTCACTTGTTTCTTTGAAAAAATGTTGTTTTTTTTTTTAAACTTTTTTTAGCTTGTAGAAGTGTTGTTTCGATTTTTAAATTACCTTTCCCAAGTGTCACATGAGTTACCCTATTTTGTACCAATGATTTTTGTTGCAGTGACTCTCTTCACATGCTTCGTCTTCCTTTAGTTTAATTTATTCCTAAACTTTTTCACATGTATGTATCAACACTTAGTCAGATATAAACTCAATATCTCGCCATCTTTAAGATCTTCTTGTTTTTCTCCCCATGGGCAGATCTAGGTCCCCTTGCCCGAATTTCACACTTCACTACATGCACTGCATAATCTGGGAGCTCAAGGCCTCTACCTTGGCTTCTGGATTTGCATAGAGCCTATCCTGGGTTGGCTCCAACTATGTACTGTGTAGTTCTAGGAGCTAACCTCCCATCTTGGCCACTAAGACTGCACAATGCACAATCTCTCCTAGCCTTGGTCTAGATTTAACTGTGCATTGTGTAGTTCTAGTCATCAATCTTCCCCACTAATTGTTGGGATTGTCCAATGCATAGTTCCCACAGTCATCTGATGACCTCTGTCATCCAGAATTGGGCAATCCTTCCCATCATGAGCCCTGCTTATTGCTTGATCTTGTCTTGAAGTTGCTTTGGTTTTTAAGCTAGCATTTACTTTCCACGAGCGTCCTCACTCTCCCATAGGTACAACAATTGTGATAATCTCTCTAGAAGTTACAGTTAACATGGCATCCGAGATAGATACATCAAAGAAAACCACCGAGAGAAGTATTGAGGAAGCAGTTGAGTAGACATTAGTTGATTTACCAGTTTATGCATATACTCAGTTGTTCATTGAGAAGGATACAACACTGACATGTCAACAAAGCAAAGATTCTTTGGTAGAGAACTTCAAGGAATACTTAGAGGACCAACATGTTCATCTCAGTATCCAGTGGTTAGGCTTATACAAGGTTGCATGCAGGTACCCCACTTTCCCATGTATGGACATCATCAACTAAATTGTCTCACATATAGGTTAGAAAACTATGACACTGAGAAATGCCAGTGGGAGAGATATTACCACCTTCAGGGAAAAGAAATTCCAGTAGATGTATCATTTACCTAAGTTGGTGAAGTGCATGGACTCACTTTTATATGCCACACATAACTTTGTGAACACAAGAGATATTGTCAAGCACTAGGTGAAAGAGTCATCAAAATTTAGACAGACACCTACCCATGTTTACAAGATGAAGTCCCTCAGGAAGGCTTATCAATGCTTGATCATCTTTTCCTGCAAAATATATGGTCAACAGAAAACAAAAACCTTTCCTAAAGGGTGGGTAGTCTTACTGGACTAGTCATTGGGTGATGGAAAGCCATTCAATTGGTCATATTTGTTGGCTCATCAGTTGAAGATCCATGTGAATAATGCTTGGAATCCACCCAAGAATTAGCAAGCAAAGTTTTACATGTATGCATACTTAATAGATGAAATATGTTCCCAATAATAGTTCCTCAACATGAGCTCAACATGGACACCAAAATAGATTGTCATAAACATCTATTACAAGTTTATTTTTGGTTGAATCTATTGTGGAGTGATGGCAAGGCTAACTAACCATTTTATCATCTTGTTGTACAAGCTTATCCTTGAGTAGGATCCACCTTGCATGTCTCAAGAAGCAATTGAGGCAATAGTAAACATTGAAAATTGGTATGCCTCACCAGGTGGCACCTTCATCAGAGTGCTTGGTGGAGAGAATCTTCTGCATGTTCTACCAAGGTATGCCACTAACAAGATGATCATGCAAGAAGTTTCATATAGCCTCTCTACATGGTTGTCAGTGGGACTGCATAGGAAGAAGAAAGTGCCATGGCCTGCTCTTCCTTTACTGATCAGATTATATGAGATTAAGAGCTTGAAAGATGCATATGTCAAGGCTAAGGACTTAGTGAAATTTGTGTTCAGCACCATAGACTTTAATCCATATGATCCCCATGGCATTTGAAAGGACCACTATGCGAGGGTGTACTTTCCAGGGATCACCGAGACATTTCATTGGCCAGAGGAGGACCCTTGGAGGTACTTCTATAATTCCTCCAAACTCAATGAGACAATCATCTTAGCAAGAACTTGGAAAGTTTCTATGCAGACAATAGAAGCTTCGGAAGCAACAACAACAACATCAATAGGCAACAATCCAATGTAGGACAAGGGAAAGAGGAATATTGTTGAGAATCCATAGGTAGAGAAAAGCTGCAAGGTGAAGGCAGATCATATCATGGAGAAGGAATCTTTGGCAATGGAAAAAAAGAGGGAGAAGCGGATAAAGAGAGCATAGCGAGGGAAGAGAGAAAAGTAGAGGTTGCAAGAAGTTGAACTGAAGCTACAGGAGACAGAGAAGAAGTTGAAGGAAGAACAATAGTTGAGGAGGAGAGAAAGAGAAGAGAAGTAGAAGCAAGAAGAATAACAAAGGCAAGGTGTTTTGATAGAGCAAATAATGACGATACAAGTTGATCAGCTAGAATAGCGAGAAACTCAGGAAGAGGATGAATAAATCTAGGATTAGGAGCTTACTTGGTAGATTGAGAAATTTATTGAACTGACAAACATGAATTTGGAATAGGAGCCATAGAATGAAGACACTAACCTTATGCCAAAAGGACCAAATGTCATCTCTTAGTCTCTGCCACCTCCAGTGTCAAAACTTGTCTCGAGAAAGCAAGGAGATACTATTCTCCTTAATGATGATTCGGTCATGGATGTGTACAATCTATCATTTAGTGAGTTGTAGAATAATATTGTGCAGGCATTGAGGAAGCACTTTCTAGATGATCACACATCACTTGCATTCATCAAGGAAAGGGTGATAGTCTCATACACCAAGAAGTATCCAAATGCCCTTGCTGAAGCCATCTTGGCCTATGCAAGAGTGACAAGCTCAAATGTTAAGTACCTAATGCCCGAGGATGAACAACTAGAAAAAAACTTGTAGGCTTCCAGGAAAGAGGCAGAACAACTTCGAGCATCAGATCAGAATTAATTTTCCACATTGGGGGAGATGAAGAAATCGATACTCGCTGAAGTATTAACACTTGAGGGTACCATGTGGAAACTCTATGATGGATTTGTCACCGTGCATAAAGAAGTTGTCTGTATGCAAGGCCTACATCAATAGAGCAAAGAGTTTGTTCAAACTCTGAAGAACATACACACTACCATCATCCATGTACAAGAGTGTACAATGTGGTACAAAGGGGCCCCACTTGACTTAGTAAAGAAGATGAAGCCATAGGAAGATTTGGAGAAGGCAAAGGTCTGAATGTTTATCCAGAACTACAAGCATCTTGCCCATTCATCGACAGCATACATGCCTCATATGTGCAGTTATACAATAGTTTGGATGTGTTGGCATTATGATACAGGTGTTGTCCTTGATGGCAACTCACTCAGATGATAGTTCACGGTGCAGCATGATCAGACTACAAAGAATGAAGAAAGAGAGGTATAGGCAGGTTCACGTTGACAAAGAATTGTATACACTTGGGTTAGGAGACCAAAAGGAGCGTATAACGTACACACACACTTTCACAGAATGAAAAGCCCGTATATCCTAGAAAACTAAGTTTTGGCCCATGGTATTTTGATGCATGCTATTGGTCCAAGGTATCTGGTCCGAGGTATTGACCCTAGGTATTTGGTCCAAGGTATTGGTCCTAAGTGGTTTTGGTGCATGGTATTGAGAAAGGCCTAAAACTATAAAAGGAGGAGAAGATCATTAGGCCATGTAGTGTAAGTATCGAATATATGATGAAGTGTGAGATCAAGTATGCAGGTTATGGGTTTCTGATGCGTTGCTTGATATGAACTAAGGATGCACCTATGTGGTTGATGATGGATTATGGATCGGGATCATATGACCTAAAATGTATTATCATTATGTGGTTTGATCCTGGATAGAATAGATCTAAATTGTTGATGCATATTTTATTATATAAATGTTATGATCTGGGTATGACTGATGTTTGGAATAGCTACAAAGTTATGAGTAAATATTTGCAGATCTATACGCAGGTCCGCCTTGGTAAAAGTGCGTATACACGTAGGTTTGGCTCATCATAGTAGCGTATACATTATGAAATATGATATTTGAATTTGCAGTTGGTTCTAGTAGTTGTTGCAGAGTTCTGGGTTCTGCTCTGTGTTATGGTAACTGTGTTTTGATGACAGTGATGATGGGCCTTTAGTGATTCAGTTGTAGGTGATTCAAAGACTAATGATGCAAATGTAGTTGATGGTTGTATTGCAATGGTGATTGATTTTGTGCTTCAATGTTGTTGATGGGTCTAGTATGAAAATTGGATGAAATGTGGCCTTCAGATTATGGTTTTGTGTTCCAGGAGTATCCAGTCTAAAAATTTATGAAACGTGGTCCCTGGAGGAAGAGAGAAGGTCATAGCCTTCTGTAGGTTAGTGCCTACATACTGGTAAACATATCATCTATTACAAGAGACAGGGTGTTGGAGCTCCCTTCCAATAGTAGCTAGAAAATCACTGAAGGTTGGAGCCTTCAGTAGGCCGATGCCTACGTACTAGTAAACATATCAGCTAGTAAAAGAGCTAGGGGGTTGTAACTCCCTTCCAATAGCAACTGGAGAATGAGAGAAGGTTGTAGCCTTCTGTAGGTGGGTGCCTACATACTGGTATGAGTCTATGCCAATACAAGATTGTAAACAGGTTTTTATTATATTAAAGACGACAACAGCAGGTGGTTTTCATCCCGCAATGGGTTTCCACCTTAAATCTTGGTGTTCATGTGTGTTTCTTATGTGTGATGGTCTGTTATATTTTTACTACACTTGGTCACTGTTTATATAGTTAATGAATTACTGATGCACTGATTAAAGATCAACATAAGATGAATTAACTAAATCATAAGTTTGTTGGATATACACTAGTTGCCTTAAACATAGTTGCATGTACACGAGAGTTCCCTTAACTGAAGAAGTGTATATAAATCTGATTATGGAAATGAAAAGTTATTGAATTAATAATACTAGTTCACCCCCTCCCCCCCTCTCAAATTGGTATCGAAGTAGGTCCTTTAATAGAAGCTTGATCACTTGGAGGAGATCTATAGAAAACAATGGGAAAGAAGCTAAAGAAGAAAGCACCTTAGAAGAAGAACACAACTCAAAGGAACGGTGACAGCAGGAGAGACAATTGGACATTAGATGGAAGCAAGGATTCAGATTCCAAATCACCTCAAGATGAATAAGCAAATGAAGCATCAGATAAAATCATAGATCAACAAGATCTATTTAACAAAAGGGAGTGTGCCCTCAAAGAAGAAGTTACTAGATTAAAAGCTCAACTGGAGTGTGCCCTCAAAGAAGAAGTTACTAGATTAAAAGCTCAACTGGAGTGTGCCTTCAAAGTATGTTGAATGTTGCAGGATGAAGTGATATCATTAAAAAATAAGCAGAATGAAGAACTACCTCAAGCAGATAAAGAACAAAAAAATGAGATTCTCAAATTAAGGCAACAAGTGGAAGAAGGAAGAAAAGCTAAAGAAATCATGAAGAAGCAGTATCTTGAAAAGGAAGAGCAATATCAGGTTGAGGTAAATATATTAAAAGGTAAATTAAAAGAAAAGGATAAACTCTTGCAATTTCAAGATAGTACTAAGATTTTGGATGATATTCTTAGTAGTCAAAGGTCCCCTGCTATCAAAACTAGTCTTGGTTTTTGTGAATCTGTTGAAAGTGAATCTAGCTCACAGGATGTGGCAAGGAACTCTAATGTAAAACCCGAAATGCTCAACAAGGAGATAACAGGTCAACCCCATCAAAAACCAAGGAAATAAATCCTTCAAAGAAAATCTTTTACTCAAAACTATGGAAATGATAGTTGGTTATTTTCTCAGATGAATAATATTGAGTGTTATGTATGTCATAATCTTGGACATGTTGCAGCGAGATGGAGAAGTAGAATGGTTCAATATTGTCACACAAAAAGATCATTACATTCCAGGTACTTTAAGGGATATAGTTTTTCTTGTAATATGTTTGGTCACAAGGCCATTGACTACTATAGAAGGAATACGAAACATATAAGATGTTATGCATGTAACAAGCTTGGACATATAGCAAAGGAATGTAGGAGAAGATTTTGGGCCATACCAAAAGGATAAAACATCATCACAGTCGAAGATATGGAAGAAGAAGGAAGTACAGTCAGAAAAATGTAGCATGGCACAGTGTACAAACATAATAGACTCGGGGGGAGATAAAAGTATGAAACCTCAGTGTTCTAAATCTCATACGTGAGTTTCATGAAGACAAGTCACATATATACGTGAGTTCGAAGTTGCATAGTTGTGTATATGTTAGTTTGAGGAAAAGCAGTGGGAAAGACTCAGGAAAAGGGGTATGATATGGTTCAGTCAATCATCTACTATGTTTGATGATGGTTACAATCTACTGATGATGTGTGGAAATGTGTTGGTACTCATAAGATGTTATTTAGAAGTGCTTTTGATCCTCACAAGTTAACTTGATGTATATCTGATTGATGATGATGCCTTAATACTTCTTGCTGGTATATGCATGATCAGATTTGACAATGAACATATGGAACAGGTTTAGGGGGAGCATATGCTTTGAATAATGCATTGTTGGAATTATGTTAGAAGATCTTGGTACTTGAAGATTTTTATATTGCTTAATCCACATAGTTGTTTTGATTCAAGTGACTCTTTGGATGATGGAAATGTACAAGTTGTTGATCCTGATGCTGTTGATAGTGAAGATCATATGGTGTATGATAGTTGTTGATGACTATCGTGATATTGCTTAGATCGGTTTTCCTTGTTATAAATGTCATGTATATAATCTGATGTAAAGGTCATGAAAAGGCCTAATTTGTAACCCCACTATGCATGGGAAGGATGATGTAATAATTTCTATTTTTATTCATGTATAAACAATTGGTATATCCCCACTTGGTTGTGAGATGGATGTATGTATGAGTCATTGGCGATAGGAAGGTTATAGAGTCATGTTATTCTTTTGGAAAATATTTTTGCAGACTTGGCTTGTGCTTAAGGGGAGCATGGATCTCAGCATGTACAATTCAACATGTACTCAGGAGGAGCATGAACATCATAATGGATGTCAAAGGGAGAGAATATCTTGGTCTGCCCTTTGCCCTTGATGTCAAAGGGGGAGAGTGACTTGGTATTGTTTTTGCCATCAAGTTCAAAGGGGGAGATTTTTGGCATTATGATACAGGTGCCGTCCTTGATGGCAACTCACTTAGATGATAGTTCATAGTGCAGCATGATCAAACTACAGAGAATGAAGAAAGAGAGGTTTATGCAAGTTCACCTTGACAAAGAAGGTTAGCAGACCAAAAGGAGTGTATAACGTACACACGCACTTTCACAAAATGAAAAGTGCGTATATCTTGGAAAATTAAGTTTTGGTCCAAGGTATTTTGATCCCTGCTGTTGGTTCAAGGTATTTGGTCCGAGGTATTGACCCTAGGTATTTGGTCCAAGGTATTGGGCCTAAGTGGTTTTGGTACATGGTATTGAGAAAGGCCTGAAACTGTAAAAGGAGGAGAAGATCATTAGCCATGCAGTGCAAGTATCAAATATCTGATGAAGTGTGAGATCAAGTATGCAGGTTATGGGTTTCTGATGTGTTTCTTGATCTCAACTAAGGATGCACCTATGTGGTTGATGATGGATTATGGATCGGGATCATACGACATAAAACGTATTATTATTATGTGGTTTGATCATGGATAGGCTAGATCTGAATTGTTGATGCATATTTTATTATATAAATGTTATGATCTGGGTATGACTGATGTCTGGAATAGTTGCAAAGTTATGAGTAAATATTTGCAGATTTGTATGCGGGTTCACCTTGGTAAAAGCGCATATACACGTAGGTTTGGCTCATAATAGTAGCGTATACATTATGAAATATGATATTTGAATTTGTAGTTCATTCTAGTAGTTTTTGCAGAGTTCTGGGTTCTGCTCTGTGTTCTGGTAACTGTGTTTTGATGACAATGATGATGGGCCTTTAGTGATTCAGTTGTGGGTGATTCAGAGATTGATGATGTAGATGTAGTTGATGGTTGTATTGTAGTGGTGATTGATTTTGTGCTTCAAATTTGTTGATGGGTCTAGTATGAAAATTGGATGAAACATGGCCTTTAGATTATGGTGTTGTGTTCCAGGAGTATCCAGTTTGAAAATTTATGAAACGTGGTCCCTAGAGGAAGAGAGAAGATTGTAGCCTTCTGTAGGTCAGCGCCTACGTATTGGTAAACATATCATCCAATACAAGAGCTAGGGGGTTGGAGCTCCATTCCAGTAGTAGCTGGAAAAAGAGTGAAGACTGGAGCCTTTAGTAGGTCAGCACATACGTACTATTAAACATATCAGCTAGTACAAGAGTTAGGGGGTTTTAGCTCCTTTCCAGTAGCAGCTAGAGAATGAGAGAAGGTTGTAGCCTTCTGTAGGTGGGTGTCTGCGTACTGGTATGAGTCTGTGCCAGTACAAGATTGTAAACATGTTTTTCTTATATTAAAGAAGACAACAGCAAGTGGATTTTGTCTCGCATTAGGTTTCCACCTTAAATCTTGGTGTTCATGTGTGTTTCTTATGTGTGATGGTCTGTCCTGTTTTTATTGCACCTAGTCACTATTTATATGGTTTATGAAGTACTGATGCACTAATTAAAGATCAACGTGTGATGAATTAACTGAATCATAAGTTTGTTGGATGTATGCTAGTTGCCTTAAACATAGTTGAGTGTACACATGAGTTCTCTTAACTGAAGAAGCATATATAAATCTGATTATGGAAATGAAAAGTTATTGACTTGCTAATACTGATTCACCCCCCCTCTAAGTATTATTTCCAACAGGATGTCATGGTGAGAAAGCACATGATCCCATCAATCGATTCCCTCACCGATGCTAAACCCAAGAACCAATTTTGGCTATATATCAATGAGTGCATGGAGCAGCTAAGATGAGAGGCCATTAGGGAAGGCTTGTAGCTGAACGCACACAACATGAAAACTTACATTGGTGGTCCTGTCAAGGTCAACACCATGCTTTACATGCTTCAAAACGAGTTGGACACAAGTTACAATACCATATACTCGGATGCCATGGAGGCAAGATTCCACTTTCAGAGAGAAATTAGCCATAAAATAGTGTAAGACGTCATCATGTAGTACCAAGATTGGCATCAACATGTGACCGAGAAGCATCAAGTGGAGATTGTTGAGTTTGTCTTTCCCCAAAATTTGGAATCATAGTGTTTTGTCTTGTTAGGTTGTCTCTAGCCTATTTTGTCTTACATGGGTACATGTGGAAAATGTAATATTATTTGTGAATATGTTGTAAGTGAAATTCCAAGTGTCATTAGTGGAATGTGAAAAGTCATCATGTAATGTAATGTGTCAGCTAATGAAGAAGTTGAAGGGTCATGAGGGAAGTCAAAGAGTCAAAAAGGGGAATGTCAAGGGTCTCCCTGCCCTTTGTTATAAATAGAACCTCATAAATCATAGGAAAGGATTTTTGGAGCCAAGATTTTGGGTAGGATTAGGTTTAGAGTAGGCTTGGGAGTATTGTAAAGAGGCTTGGCTTCTCCATAGCATAGAGCAAGTACACGTATTTGGAGGAGTAGGTGTTCTTGACTATAATATTCCACTATTGGGGCTAGTGGTAGTCAATGGTGTATGTATGGATGAAACTTTCACTTTTAGTAATAATGTCAGACCTACATGCTTTCATGCATATGTTTTTAATGTAGTTGGACTAATCGGGTTGCTTTGAAAATGTATTCTATTTAATTTACACATTTTCTTATGAACTACTTTGTATGTAATTATATAAATCTCATTGAAGGCATTTTGTTGGGTTAACTCATCACTTTAATTTGTGGACTATTTTGCATTTTAGCTTGTGATGTCATTCCACTCACGTGTTCCTTTCAATATGCATATTATTGCAAGCTTCTAAAGGGCACACTTCCTTTTCCCTTTGTGTGTTAGAACCTTCATGCATCACCTTTGACTCTTCACAAGGTCACATACTTGCTCTCACCCAAAGTTATCATATTAACTTCTGCCCACTACCGTGGTCAAGGAATTACACCACCACCCATTATTGGGATTCCTACTCCAAATAGTTTGAGGTCTATTTGGGACTTCATATCAGCGAGATCCCCTAAATGTTTGCGGGTCCACCATCATCAATGGAACCTTATCATCTTTAAATTCTTGGATGAAAACTAGTGGTGATTTCTTTTGTAAAACCCCACCATATCTAAGTTGGACATCACTTAGACCTAGTGGGGCTATCATACAATATTTTAACCCTCAAAATTATAGATGGGCTGTTTATTTTCATTATTTGGATTTGGAAGTGGTTAAGCAAGTAGTTGATTGGATTTATGAGGAAATGGAGTGGATGGTAATAGAAGTGGTTGATTTGATGGTTGTGTTTGAAATTGTGGTTGAGTTTGTTGAGGAGGGTAGTACTGAGGTTGGTATGCGGGATATGGTTGCTGGAATTGAGGATACTAGGTATTTCTACCATAATAATTCTTCCAACCTTGTTCCTAGGATGGATATTGAGGTTGGGTTGTCTAAGGTTTCCAAGGCATAAGTGCATTCTAGTTACTCTCTGGTTGTGCATATGATTGGTATTGAGTATTGGGACTTTGTGCCATACCTATTTATTGAGACTACCATGGTATTTTAGAAATAAAGCAAATTAATTCAGCTTGACTAGATCCAACTTCATCCTGAAAGACAACCTTAAGCCCAGGTATTGAACAACATTCTTTGGTATCATGATTTTCAGCACATATGACACAAATATATACACTATGAAGAGGATATTATCTTAGAACATTATTTATCCTACACCCTAGGATATAAAATAGATAATGCAACATTCTTAACTTTTTTCTTATTTTGTATCTTTAGAGTATCTAATTGTTCACTAATATTTCCAAGGATATCCATTTTGAAAATATCAAGCAAATTGCCTACTTTTGCTCTACTTACTATTCTAGATGTAGATTTGTTGACTCTTGACATGCTTGAATCTCTTGGATTCTTACCATATCTAGCCTTACCTCTTGAAATATGCTTGCACAACTTAGATTTCATCAAATGATAATTGGGAAACATCCTTTTTTCCTATTAAATTGAGGAGATCAATCCACTCATCTCTTATGGTTATTGACAAAAGAGATTTTAATTTCTCTTCATCTAAATTGTGCATCTTATCCCTTTTGATATTGTAGGCAAATATTTCCACTACGTATTCAAGGCTTTCATCCTCCTTTTGCATCATCTTAAAGACTTCATCCTAAAGTTTATGGTGCATACAATAATTTTTGGGTGTGTGTTATATTCTTTCCACGACTAGCCCCATGCATGGGGGGGTGATAGCCCCATGCGTGGGGGGCTGATAGCCCCACACATGGGGGGCTGATAGCCCTCTTTTTCACTGTGTGGGGCACAACATGGGGGGGTGGCATCCCCCCTCTATGGGGTCCGGGGCAGAACCCCAGAGAAAATTTTTTTGACCCTATATTAGGTGTGTGGACCTACCTATGGTTTTTTGCATGGTTTTTGAACCGTGTTTTGGGCACGATGGTTTTCTGCCCATGGTATTTTGTAGATCCGTCCAAGAGAACTATGGTTATCTTCTAATCCAGGGTTAATGGATTGGGGTTTATGGATGCTTTGGCGTGTATATATATGCATTGTGACATTGGAAGGAATATAATGAAAAACCAATCCGGTAGTCCTAGTTTTGGGATCTAGGGGAAAATATTTGTGTATATCATTTTTATGTTTTATGCTCTCACCATTGTTTATTTTTTGTTTTTATAATTTGTATGCAAGTAATTTTTGTACGGGGTTAAAACCTACAATAATCTTGATATTTTTCTAGGAATACTCTCTTCATTTCATCCCATGTTCTAATAGAGTGTGTTCCTAAACCAATAAACCATTTAAGGGCTTCATCTTTTAGAGTATATGGAAATAACTTCAATTTTTGAGTATCAAGTAAATATTCATAGGATCTACATAATACTTCAAACTCAAAAAGAAACGTCTGAGGATCCTCAATTCTTAGGCCATGAAAATTGGAAATAGTAGAAGGTGAGATATTTTTCAATGTGGTTGTGGTATCTTGATCAAATATAGGGAATCCATAAGGGTCTTCTTCTCCCCTTCCTCCTCTATGACCGCATCCACCTCCTCTATTTCCTCCTCTTCCTCTTCCCCCACCAATCATAAGTCCACCATTTACATTGTGTACTTCTCCTTCCCCTTCTCCTGCCATTGTAAGGTTCAAAAATAAGATTGTCTGCTTCTTCCTTTAGTTCTTCTACTAATGGTATCTCAGAAAAAGGTTTCTTCCTCTTTCTCACTAGGCACTTCTAACTTCTATCCTAATATTTTCTCTCTTGTTGAAGAGAGAAATATAACTCCTTCAGTAGGGGATGTAAGTTCTTCAACTACAACTTCCGTGGAAGAAGTTGGTGAGCCCCTAGATTGAATTTTAGATCTATGTACCACATGAATTCTATGTCTACCTACCATGGATGGAATGTGAGTGTTAGTAGATGGTGTTGCACTACGTGGTCTAGTGGAGGTGGTTGGTGATGTTGGTATTGAACTATGTCCTCTACCTCTACTTATAAATCAACCCCTAGAATATCATTCCCTATACATGCATCTTAAATGATTTTAACTATGGATGTAAAGGATGAATGTATCTAATATGATATGAAAAACAAAAAAAAAGTCCTATATACACTTCTTTGGCAACGACGCCAAAATATTGGGTAATTTAATTGGTGATTAAATTATTTCATTAATTGCCAACCAAGATTCACTTGTGAAGTTCATGTGCACAATATTTGCTAGGAGTTCTATTTTTATTAAAAGATGAAATTGAAATGTAATTTTAGTTCTATTGAAGCAAAGTGTAACTAGATTAACTCATATCATTCCTATGCACATGTTCCCTCCATCAAAATTTCTCTTTCGGAAGCAAGCTAGTTTTAAAGGAAAAATCAATTGAAAGTTCTATGCTATTGAGTTGAATTGAAACTTATTCTACTTGATAAGAATCAAAATTTACTCTATTGAACTGAATTGAAAATATACTCTAATGCAAAAAATTGAAACCTTATTCTACTGCAGTGAATTGAATTGCTATTATAATTGCTAGAGATTGAAGTCTTTATTCTATTTAATAGAAATAAAGTTTTAATATAAGTGCTTCAAAATTATATTAAGAAAAAAAATTGAAATTGATGATCCAAAAGACAACTATGAAGAACTATTAGTGTGCACATTTATGACTATAATCAATATGGTCATTAACTCGTAAATCTAAAACAAAATAATTGAAATGAGCAAATTAAGAAAATAAATATTTTTGATCTTTTTATCATATGTGAGCATTCAACCTGTGCAAACCAATCAATGTAAAGTCAAGAAAAGCAGAGTACTAATAGAGAGCATCTAATTATTTGTAATGGAAAAGAAACTAATGAAATAAATCAACAACTAAACTAACTTACAACACTTCATAGGGCTGTCCTGTTGTGTGTAAACATGAAATAACTTCAATTAACGATTTATTCACCCACACATTTAATCATAAAAGGAACGGGGTAATTTTATTAAAGGTAGAAGCCTTCGACATAAAATTATTATAGAGCTTAAAGATGCCCATTATCTTTCTCCAAGGTTATTTTTAATCCCCTTTTGAATAACAAATTGAAGAGTTATAAGTGAAGAAGCTAGTTTATACTTGACAACTAAGTAATTAAACCATAATAGGAATCATGCCTCTCACTATTTGCTATGAGAAGAGAAAATCATGAGAAAATTTTGATTTGACATATCATAATCTTTGATTCCAAAACTTTCTCATTCAATCCCACACTCACTTGATGATGCCACAATCTTCCTTCAAATTCTGCATAAGGTTGAAGTACTATAACCAGAGTCGACTTCTGATTTTGACCATAAAATTTCTTGAACCCTATGAGTTTCCATATCAGTGTAATAGGTGGATGTCCATATAACTAATATTTTCCATATATCTATATCCTTTATTCATCCTCAAATGTGTTGGAACCTATCTATCCATGGATGTAGACGAATAATCTTTTGGTTAGCTGTAGAATGAGTGCATTTTTGTAGCTATAGGAATGTTTTGATTAAATTTCATAAATAAACAATGACTATAAACCATGAATTAATTATAGTTTTTATAATATTTGAGCATATCTGAATTGAACTTTCAACTTGAAAATGTAACAAAATTATCATGAAATGATGGTGATGAAGGTAAGAGGATATAAAAAAGAAGAAAATTCGGGACTTCAACAAAAGCCATGAGATATTAGCATAACACAAATATGATATTATAGAAAAAAAAATCATATGCTTTAGTACACACACTCAAATCCTTTAGAAGTTATTTTATGCATTCAAGAATATTAGTATACAATGTAGTAAAGGCAGTGTTGACTCAATTAAACAATGATGAAAAAGAGGAAGATGGATAGAAAAGAACCAAAATTTTGATTTTAAAATCAAGCCTACAAAATTAGTGAAAGGACAAGGACTTGCCAAAGTTCCTGCAAAATCCAATTGCACATTTTTAGGCATATATTATGTCGTGTAACTTACAATTTTAGTCTAAGAGAAGAATCTACAAGAATATTCTCTTGAAGAAAAAGAGAAGAACCCACAAGAATATTCTCCAATTACAAAGGAAAAGAATCCACAAGAACCATTCCTGCAAGTAAATGATTTTTTTTATTATATGATTGGTATAAACAAATTGTTTACTTTTTGTAGAATTTAAATTGTCCTCCTCAATTAAATAGAAATCAAGCCAGATCTCTCAAACTCAAATTTATAAAATATTGCATAATCAATGAGAATATTTATTGGAAAAATCCTTTGGGTATATTTTTATTATGCTTAACTGAAAAAGAGACAACAAGTGTGATAGATGAACTTAATGAAGGGGTTTTTGGAGGAAATTTTGCATGGAGATAAACTGCAAATAAGATTTTGAGGGTAGGCCTTGACTAGCCCAAATTATTTTCTCAAGTTGGCACAAAATTCAAAAGTTGTGTTCCCTATCAGATTTTTTTAGGTAAAGACAAAATCCCTTATTTGCCTTTGATTCCAATATTAGTTGAAGCACCTTTTTATGCAGTGGGGATTAGACTTCATTGGAGAAATCCATCTAACATTAAGTAATCAACATAAATGGATTTTGACTACAACAAATTATTTTACTAAGTGGGTGGAATCAATTCCAGTAAGAAATGTAATTGATATTGTGGTAATTAAATTCAATGAAGAAATTTTTTTATTTAGGTTTGAATATCCTAAGGAATTGATTAGAAATAATACATAGGAATTCAATTAAGTTAAAATGATTGATTTTTTTCAAAAATATCATATTTATATGCACCATTATCCTACATACTATCCACGGGGAAATGGATTAGTCGAATCCTCAAATAAAAGCTTGATCGAAGTCATTACTATCCACAGGGAAATGGATTAGTCAAATCATCAAATAAAAGCTTGATCAAAGTCATCACAAATGTATTGGATGGCCATAAGAAAAGTTGGGATTCTCATATTAAGTTTGCAGTCTGGGCCAATAAAGTTTCTCCAAAAAGGGAAATAGGTAAATCCCCTTTTCAAGTTGTATATGGTACTAAAGCAATATTTCCTACATATTTAGCTTTTCCTATTATGAAGATTTTATAGGATTCTTATGAAGAATCATATTAATTCGCTAGAAGAATACATCAAATAATTGAACTTGAGCAGGAAAGAGAAAAAATGCAGAGTAACTTCTCTAACATAAAGGAAAAAAAAGAAAACATTAAAAATTTATTTGGCAGTAAGGGTAGACAAAGAGATTTTAGACAAGGGTATTTAGTGCTAAAATGGGATGCCAAAAGACAGGAAAAACAAAAATATGGGAAGTTTGATAATCTATAGCTAAGCCCCTACAATATTACCGAAGCAAAGAAAAATAACACCTTTGATCTAGGTGGATATTGGTGTCCACCCGCCTATTCCACTTGGACCCTCACCATTTTTTCTTTCAGTTTTTCAGTTTCCTTACTTGTAGCACAGTTTACTATTTTTGGCAGTTTTTTGGGTCCTAAAAGTTCGAAGCCGCTTTGAGGCCCTAAACGACATTTTTTTGGCGTAATCCATGTAATTATTTCATAGGTAAATGCATCTGAAATTGTAGTCTTCGAAGAGATCTTGCAAACGAGGTATCATACATGTCAAACAGAGATAATATGACCAAGTTACGACCCTAGGAGGTTGGCTGCCCAACTAACCCCAATGAGGTCCATAAACTCTTGGTGTTACATCTCCTCGGGTTAGGGTTTTCTCTTATTGTTCAATAATAAAAAGACCCTTGAGCCTCATTTTAACTCAATTCAGAGGCATGTAACCGCCACATCTCTTCTGAGAGATAAGCTACCATCACTCGAGCTATCTTATTTCCATTATGTTTGTAAGCATAGTTCAGTATTTTTCTATTAATGAAATGAAGTGTTCTTCTACTGAATCTCTAGCTACAAGTTGTTGTGCTCTTGTTTAAGTTGGGATCAGTGGTATCAGAGCGGTCTGCTCTTTCTCTGTTTTTCTTTGCATGTCCCCAACAAGGTCAGGGTATAACGAGTTAGGGCTTGATCTGGTTGAACCATTGTAGGATCGGCCTTGCAAAACCCAACGAACTCCCATGGTAGAAGAAAATAAAGATGAGGGGGTAGGAGATTATTTCAAAATGTTGCTCGAAGAATCCCTTGAGCGTTAGAGGGACGTGATGATGGAAAACTTTGCCCAAATCCTTCAAGATTGACCCATAGGTGATGCATCTTCATCCAATAGCCACTCACCCCTTTTAAGGTACAAGTTGACTTCGAGATTCCCATATTCAAAGGCCTCATAGATGTAGACACCGTAGATAAATGGTTAAATCTATTGGAATAATATTTTCCCATTCATGACTTTTCCAATCAGGAAAAGATTATGTTTGCACTTCTCAAAGCCGCCCCACATGTCAAGGATTGGTGGGAAACCTACTGTGAACAAAAGGATGAGAGTGAACCCTCATTGTTTTCAGCTCCACCTACAAGGAATTATTTCCAAGATGCCATCAAGGAATAGTATTACCCTATTGGGAACTATGAAGATAAATACGTAAAGTAGACCATGCTACAACAAGGAAGGGACCAAGATGTGTTAGAGCTCACAAATACTTTACATACCCTTCGCACGAAGCTAGGTATCAAGGATACTAAGTGTCATTTGGTGCTCAAGTATTATGGTTGTCTACATAAGTACATCCATGACGAGATGGAGTTCTTGGACATTTCCTCGCTCAGCACGGCGTATCAGTACACTGTCAAGATTGAGCATAATTTTAAATAAAAGAAGGGAGACTTTGGATCTATGAATCAAAGCAAGGAAAAGGCACCCCAAAACCACAGAACAAGGGACCAAGCCAAGGCAAGGCTACCCAGGACAACCCGTCGAAGCCACAAGTAACGAACAACACCCCAAAGATGAAGAAGGATACCAAAAAATAGTGTGAGTTCCATAAGAGCTCCACTCACAATACAAGTGAGTGTGGACCAAGTAGTCATTGGTGGCTGAGATGAAGGCTTCTGAATCAGACGCAAGTTTCAACTCTAAATCAGAACCCGATAAGGGAACTGACAAAGGGAAGTAGATCATTGATATGGAGTCTAGTGCCACCATGGCCACCTCAAAGATCTAGAAAATTGAGCCTGAAGATCCAAAGGAGGGGGAATGCCTCTTCTACTCACAGATGTGGGTGAAGGGTTATCCGCTGCAGTTCATTGTCGACAGTGGGAGCCAAAAGAACCTCATTTCAGTGGAAGTTGTGAAGCGGTTGGGCTTCAATACTACATCACATCCATAGTCATACACCATCAGGTGGCTTCACGAAGGATGAGATCTTCATGTTAACCGACAGTGTCGCCTTCCCTATAGCATCAAGCCCTTCACAAATGAGGTATTGTTTGACATTTCTCCTCTTGAATTTTCTGATGTATTATTAGGACAACCATACTTGTGGAAGTGACATGTTGTATATGAGTCTAGACCTTGCTCTGTGATTATTACTTTGGCTAATAAGTTGTACAAGATACTGGAGGTAGCCCTGCCTACTGCCATCTCTTTGATCACTGCAAAGTAATGCAGTAAGATCATTTCCCAAACCAGGAAATTTGTTTTCCTTATGATTACCCCCAAGGCAAGAAGAAGATTGTGGCCATGGCTTCCAGGCAGGGCTCCTCTGCACAATAGCAACAAATGGACAAGTTCATGGAGGAGTATAGGGACATTTTCGCCTCACCCATATGAGTACCTTTGCACTATCTGGACCAATCTATCGACACTCTGTTTTGGAGAACGATGAGATCAAGAGGCAGATTCAAGAACTATTGTAGAAAGGACACATCAAGCCAAGCTCATCACCTTGTGGGAGCCCGATTGTATTGGTATAGAAGAAGGATGGGACTTAGAAACTGTATTGACTATTGGGTGTTGAAAAATATCACTATCTAGAATAGGTACCCAATCCCATGGATTGATAACCTTCTGGACCAACTCAAGGGGGCCAAATATTTCAGCAATATTGACTTGACATCAGGTTATCACCAGGTGCCTATTGAACCCTCTAATGTGTGGAAGACTACCTTCAAATCCAAGGAGGGCCTTTTCGAATGGTTGGTCATGCCGTTTGGATTGACGAACGCTCCTAAAACCTTCATGAGATTGATAGACGACATCTTGCAGCCCTTCACCAATGCATTCTTGGTGGTGTATTTAGATGACATCTTGATCTTCAGCCAGAGTTGGGAAAAGTACCTCCACCATATTCAATAGGTCCTTCAAACCCTTCGACAACACAAGTTATGTGCTAACTTGGAGAAATGCACCTTTGGCCTGACCCATGTTCAATATCTTGGGTACATCATTGATGAGCAAGGTGTACATGTGGACACATCCAAGATACAAGTCATTTAGGATTGGCCAGCTTGAACCACTCTAACAGAGCTCTGCAGCTTTTTGGGTCTTGCCAATTTCTACTATAGGTTCTTGTTGGGGTTCTCTCATATCACTTGGACTTTAATTCAAGTCACTAAGGGCAAAGCGAAAGCAAAGTTCTTTTGGTCGGAAACCCAATAGTGATCGTTCTCCAAGTTGAAGAATTGCATCTGTTCTGCACCAGTGCTCACATTACCAGACCTACAACAACCATTTAAGATTGAGATAGATGCCTCCAACTATGCTATTGGTGCAGTTCTTACTCAACATGGGTATCCAGTGGCTTATCACAGTGAGACACTTTCAGACACAGTCCAAAATTACACCACTTACGCCAAATAAATGTATTCCATTGTGTAGGCCTACCATCAATGGAAGCATTACATTATAGGGAAGGAAATGATAATCCACACAGACCACCAGCTTTTATAGTTCATACAGACACAAGGGAAGTTTCGTAATGATCGTCATCAGAAATGGTCCACCTATCTGCAACAATTCCATTTGAACATTAAGTATAAGAAGGGAAGCACCAATAATGTCATTGATTGCCTTAGCTAACTACCGATTATGGCGCTAATCATTATGCTCGACTCCTATGAGAATGAGACATCAGGGTGACCACATCTTTACAAGAGCGATCCAGAATTTGGCAACATATACAAAATACTCTTGGAAGGGAAGAAAGTTCCAAATTTTCACTTTCAGGATGCACTGTTATGCCATTTGGGACACATATGTGTTCCTTCAAGTGAGTGTGCCAAGATGATATGGGAGACGCACTACAGTTGGATCGCTGTAGAGCCTCTAACCTACACCTCATCATCTACTATTATCTACTATTTTTCATCACCTATCTCTCTCTTTCACCTCATTTTCCCTGAAAAACCGCCCAGATCATTACATTAGATGTCATTAAGCATGATCAAGTGAGCTTTGCTAATGTGTGACTGTTTTGTTTAGATTTTGACATATTTACAGGCATTCCGCAGCTCTCTGCCGATTTCGCAGCCATATGATGATTCCGCAGCCATCTGGAGATTCCGCAGCCTTTTTGTTGTTCTCAAGGTTCCATGTGCCATTTTTCCAAATGAACCACATGGGTACTTAAGTATCAAGGTGCTCGAGGTTCCTGTGCCATTTGTTCAATCATCCACGTCATCTGTACCTTCGGTCAAACAGGGGCAAGATCCGGTCAACGAAGGCAGCTTAACGGTGATGCGTAAGCTGGTCACGTCAGCTCAGACGGTGGCTTGCTCGTGTTTCGCAGGACGTGGGGAACATAATCCAACTTTGGATTCAATTCCCATGACGACCAGGACCTCCGGCTCACCCACGCAGGCTCATGACGTGCTAATTCAGTTTTAATTACACATGACAGTTTGTTATTTTCCGTTTTTTAGCAGCACACATAGGCTATCCTTCAGATGCCTATAAATACTTGTGTCTGCGTACGCTTAAGGAGACTTTTACTTGCTGTATGTTGTGAACTTGTTGTAATTTTTGAGCATTCCTAAAACTCTGTTTTTATAGTGCTGTTCTAGCACTCTTAATTGTGAATTTCTGCATATGGAGTAATAGAACCAGTGCTGTTTTGGAGCTTTCAACACTTGAGTCTTTCTTGGGTTATGTGAATGGAGGGCCCCTGTTCATACTAGCCTTGTATAGTATTTTCATGTTCAGCATTTTCTTTTCTTGATCTATGAATAGCATAATTCACTTCATTTTAATTCATTTTGGATCTTTTCTTTAAGCTGATCAGCATTGCTCTTTTGCATGTTTTTGACCCGGGATTATTAATGTGTTTATGTGTTTGCTTTGCATCTAGTGGTAGTTTCAGTTGACAGATTTAAAGTTGCTGCTCCTTACTTTATTTCATAGCTAGTTTTTAGTTTTAATTTTCAAAACTGTCTGCTAATATATGAATGGTCTCTTACTATAAATTGTTTATCTCTTAGAGATCAAAATACTAATCA
>APFE030584543.1:0-16453 GCA_000404065.3 Pinus taeda
CTTATCATGATCACAGATATTATAACTTGCTGACTTTGCCAAAACTGTCCACCAAAACAGGGCAACGACTCAAGATTGTTGCAATCAAAAGACAAGGGGTCTCATCACGAGCCAGCTTGTTCAACAAAAGTGTAAATAAAGTGAGTGGCTGTGTCATAATTTGGCCACCAAACCAAGACATTGTTCTTTGGAGAATAAAAAAGAAAAAGTGTCAAAATGGGTTTTTCTCTGAATGGTTGTAAACACACTTAAGTAGGATAAAGGATCATTACTGGTTAATAGGTAACCCTGTCGAGGCTATAGACGCCTACTGGCAGCAGAGGCTCTACCTGCGACAAAGAAGCATATTTAAAAAGGACTGCTATACAGGGAAGACTTTATTTTAATTTTTATTTAAGACCGAGTAAGGACTGGTGTAAACGCAAGGACAAGCTAAGGATACAAGTAATTAAATAGAAAGGAGTTGAAACGAAATATCATTGACAGTTTGAGTTATAATATTTTTATCTTTCTATAATAAAGTTTAAGTTTTCTGAGAATTTTTTTTTATTTTTATTTTCAGAAGTTTGAAAAACGTCAAGAGAAGGTCAGAGATAACTGGCTCTCCCAAGTGAATCGCCAATTGTTGTGGCCAGCAACAACCTCCCTTTTTCATTTAAGTGTTTGTCCAAAATACTAAATGAATGGGGACCCTTAGTTTAATTTTGAGAAAAATCAAGTTTTCCTTTCTTCAAAATAAGGTTACCATCATAAGCTTAGAGAGGTCTTTCGAATATTTTTTAACCCAAGTCTACGATAAGGTAGAGGTCTTTAAAAATTGCATTGCAAAAAAGGATAGGAAATGCCTTCATTCCCCTATAATAATGATATGCGCAAGACCCCCGCGTTAAGCCTAACATCGCATCGCAGTAAAGTAATGCTCATAAGGAAAAACCTCAAGATCTGCCGATCTACGATACTGGCAATACTTGACAAACATTAAACTTCTCCGACCTGCGATGTTGCGACCTGCCATGTTGCGATCGCCGGGATAGCGCAATCTGCGATCTTGCGATTTGCGATTGGCGCGATTTGCGATGGCACGATCTTCAATGTTACGTAAGCAAATCATGAATCATTTAATCACGAATCCTTCGGGCGCGCCATTCAAAGAAAATCCACTTACCATAATCTGACCCCAGATCATGCGTTTTTAATGATAGTAAAGGGATTAGTTGTCAGCTATTAAATGAAATGAAGACACGTGCTTTTGTAAAGAATTATTTCACGTAAAGTGGCATATTTGATATATCTGTTGCATTTAAAACTCTCCCATCACCTTTCTCAATGAGTCATTTCCACTTCACTCGTAATCTGCAGGAACAAAGAGTTAAGAAGATTGAAAGCCAAACGCAGGAGCAAATGGGAAAGAAACATAAAGCCCAAGGCTCCGAGACGAAGGAAAAGACAAAGGAGATGGCACCTTTGTATGCAGACACTGCATGCAACAGGGACGCAGGAAGTTCGACATGGGAAGGCATGTATAGGCTGCTGGAGGAAGAAAATCCTAAAGTAATGAAGGTTGATAGCGCTGCAGGCTCACAAAGCTCTTCCGAGGCATCCTTAGAGGAGCTGGCATGTTCATTTCTTCACTGAATAGCAGCTAGACCCAAAATTTTACCATATACAGATATGATCAGGTGGATACTTGACAATGCAGAGTTACAAGGCAGACAATTCAAGGTTCAGCGACATGGGCTCATAGGATCATTCACCGTGTAAGACTTAAATCTTATGTATCATCTTCCTGAACCTTAGACGACCTACAATGCACAATTTGTCAAGAAATTTGTAGCAGAAAACCCAAACCTGGCAGAGACCACTAAAGAATGGTCCAAAAGAGAGGAGCCACTAAAAAGGACAAAAACGGTATGTACAGCACTCGTTCCCTCACATCTCCATATTGTTTTGTTGCACCCATGCTTTGCACGCTATTTGGGATGCCAGACATAAATAAATTTTCGTCTGAATGGCTACCACTCATAGACGCTACCACAAACGCCGATATCGTGGATTGGGCCAAGATATTTTCTGATAATCTATACACTGTTGTTATGAATTACCTGTCTAAAAGATCCTTGACTCAAAGGGTCTATCCTCCTTTTTATCTGTCTTCTTAGATTATGGATTCTATTTGCTATGTATCTAAATTCCCCACTATCGGTTGGAAATGGACTACCCAGGACCCGTCACCTATTCATGTTTATCATAAAGTGTTATGGGATTCCCAGTTCGCCCCTCACTTCTATCAGATTTTCCACGGGCTTATCTTACCCCTATATAAGATGATGTATGATGAAGAACCCCTGAGGTGCTCACCGGAAGCGGAAATAGACATCATCCCCATCGCAAGATGGTTCGGGGAAGAATGGTTCACTTATATTAGAGTGTTTAGGAGCACTGTACCTCCACATGTCCTACCTCTATATGTCCCCGACAAACTTTTGGCTAGGGAAATTGCCTATCAGACCTGCTTAGAAGGAGGCCTGACCAAAGAACTAAAAGACAAGAAGAAGGCCATATGGCCTCAGTTTCCTGTAGCTTGTGGGGCCTTCTCATTATTCGATGCAGGACATGCTTTCACCGAGGTGGAGAATGTGACGTCTCTACAGTTATTTAAATTCCCAGCTCGGCCTTTTGACCTAAATAATGTTGCCCATGATTTCACTACATGTGTAAAAATAAAAGTACTCGTCGAAAAGAAAGATTTGTTTGATGATTTGTATCAAGGTAAAAGCTCACTCCAGGAAGTTTCACGAGAAGGTCGATCGAGGTTGTCTCCATATGACCTCTAAAGATTCATGTTATACAGGGAAAGAAGGTTAGCCACTGTTCCTCTAGAGAAATTGTGAATGCCCGCCAGAGAACCGACTCCCAACGTCAGCCTCAGTGGAAACTCTATTACTTCCAAATCCAAATCTGACACTTCCCAAAGAACGCCTGAACATTCTAAAAAGTCTGGAAGCGACCAAGGAAAAAGCGAAGAAATAGCTAAAGATACAGCTCAGTCAAGTGCAATGTCGCAACAGCAAGTTATCGCCTCCCCACTAAGAGATGTCCCTCCTCCCATCATTAAAGTGCCACTCGTCACAACAGAGCTAGACAAAGAATGGGAAAAATTCAACGAGTTAATCAGCCTTCAAGGGCAAGCCCCAAGGACACCTGTGAATAATACACAGGTAACGCAAGAAATGGTTTCGACCATAGTCAGCAATGTCACATAAACGGAGCACAGTCATATCGCTCCACCTTCTGAGCTTCTACTTAGTGTAGAGGAAATTCCCCCACTGGATGTATTCTATAGTCCCCAACATAAAGCAGTTGTGAGGAGACAAAGAAAGAAGAGAAAGCTAGAGAATGCACTATCACAGGATGTTGAACATTTAGACGTCTTATGGAAAGACCCCAACAAAAGCCCGACAGAAAATCTCACGAAGTTGTCTCAGATCGCAGGAGCATACGCTCCTGCGACTATCGACAAGGCATGGGAAGTTCAGCAACTGTCGAGGGAAGAAGAAAACCAAATACAACTACTACAACAACAGCTACAACAAACCAATGCTAGTATTGAAGGGTCCAAACAACTCGAGAAGTTACAAGAAGACTTTCAGCAGATGCAGATAAGCTATCAAAGAAGCCTAGACAAAAAAGGGAAGAAGTTGCAAGATTTGCAAGAAATACATAAGGACGAGCCTAAGCTTCCCGAATTTGTTTCAGAATCTACTGGTTTAAATGAGAAACTTCTACAGCAACAGGAAGAGTTGGGACGTAAGATATCGCAGTGGAGTCATTATTGCGAGCTGAGTGATAAACTTACCAATCAAGTGGCGGACTTGTGAAGTGACTATGACCAGATTGACAGACGAGTGACGGAATACTTAGCTTAGCAGGATGGAGAGGAAGGGAAAAGAGAAAACGTACCCAGAATAAATGAGAGTCATAAGGAATTGCTCTTTAACAAATGGGACAATCAAATCAGGCAGGCAGAATAGGCAGCGGAGATAGCAGCAACGAAGGCAAGCGTTCTTATCGACTGTGTAAATGAGAATTTACACAGAGCCAACTTAATCAAAGAAACCACCACAGGGTACCTACCAAATAAGTCACGACTAGAGGCAGAATGGAAGCAGAAGGCGTAGGAAGAGGGAAAAGTGATCCAGGCATTGAATAGGTTGAATTGGGAGTGTTACTAGGCATAGTTACTCAAGCCACACAGTCAATGGATGACTTTGAAGTGCATCATAAACTTAGCCGAGAAAGTAGTGCCAGCTCTCATAGATTCTGTTTTCGCAGCCCAGCTTAGCGCAAAAGTCGGCCAACCGACTCTTCTCAAGTCCATGATGAACACTTGCAGTTTTAAGGACCAAATTCAGAAGTAGCTTATTTTTAGAAGTTTGTTGTTTCTTTTTATTTAGATTAGAAAAAGGACGGTCATTTGAGAACCGTATCCTAAAATTTTGTAAAAACACTATTATTAGAATTAGGAAGTAGTATTTTAACCCTTCTCATGCATTTAGAGAAGGGTCCAGAGATTTGTCAAACACTTATCCTCAGAACATGCACTTTTGCACCCTCAGAGGAGGTTTTGATGAATGGATGGATCGAGATTTATTCTTACTAGCATTTTGATATCTGCTACTAATGTTGCACTTTTGTACTCTTGGTAGATTTTAGAACAAGTAGAGATAGATCGTTTTTGCTTGAAGCTTATGGATAGTATTAGTCATAAATGGTACTTTTATCTCTTGGCGATTTCTGCTTATGTTCTTTAAGTGATTTATAGTTTCAGTTGTTTATATGTTATTGCATGAATGTATGGGTTATCATTTGGCACTTTTGTATGGTGGATTCATATTGTTTATGTCCGACATATGAATAGCTTATTATGCGATATGTTGTTCACAACTGTTTTGCCTAACTTCTTATGCAAAGTGGTTTATCTTAAACGGTTTCTATTCTTATGATAGCTGAATGATCTTTATTACCAGTTATTGTTTGAAATATCTTTAGATCGCATAATAGAAGATATACATCCCGGGTTAGCATAGATTTGATGTGTTGTTTCTCACTAGATTACAATAGCATAGAGTTAGTTTAAAGAGTCTGAATTAGATTAGCTTTAAAGTACTCTTAGATCAGCATTATTCAACTCTAAACACACACACACACACCCAAGATCGGGAAACTGGTCCCGTTATCCCCAGTCAGACCCACTATACCAAACGGATAAGGAGCTGCCAACCAAGGTCCGAACCGGGTGGGTATCCCCCTTGTTGTTGACCCAATTTTCGGGGCTTCAACCCATTGTTGCAGCTTGCTAGCTCCACACAGTCTTGGGACTCCTGCACTGTAGCTCTCTCTGCTGCTCCATCCATATCTGTCTCTACCCAATCAGCCAATCCTACTACTCCTCGTCAAGGCTCCTGTAGCAAAGTTGAATCAAAGAGGTTGTATACCTCAAGGATCCTACCCCTATTCCAACCTTCTTGGGATAATCACTCCACATCGCCCCACCTCCTACCTGGAGGTATGGATGCATGTGATCCCTCTGCCCACTTGGCTCGAAATTTACCCCTACTGGAGGTCTCTGCATGAGTAGATGTCTCTACTCGATCTCCTCTTAGCTTCTCTAGTTGTGGTTGCTCCACAACCTCCTGAAGTTGCTTCACCAATTGTGGCTCCTCCACAATCGTCTGAGACTTCTTCTAGCACTGCATGTTGAGAGGTAATGTACTCTCCCTCTCAACCACCAAGTATCTAACCTTTACCTTGCTCCTCAAGGCTTTGCATGCATCTTGTACCTCAAGTACATACAAGTTCTTGGCTAGCACACCAATCTATTTCGTATTTCCTGCCGTCATGAAATTTTCTAGAAAAAGAGCTGATTTTAAATCAACGATATCTCCCTCCTCCAAACTCCGATTCAGCCGTTTTTTTTTTTTTGGGTATTTTTCTGCAAGGAATCCAGATCTGCTATTTGTTTTTGAAAATTTTGCACAAAAATTTCCAAATCTGCTCTGAAAACGCGCGGCCCAAAACTCAAAACTTCGAAATCTCCTCTAGTATATTGTTCTCCACTTTGATCATCTTTGCTCCGATACCATGTAGAAATTCCCACTCTAGATAACTTAATAATACAATATACTAAAGCAAAATACTTGAGCCACTTCTACAAACAATTATGCGGAAGCTTAATTGAATATGAGCAAGATCAATAGAACACATATAACTGATAAGAAGAAATCAATCACACATAAAACAGAAGAAATAACCCGGGGAAAGCCTCAGCTAAAAACCCCAACTCTGTATTATCATAGAAGTGGAAATATGTTCAGTATTACAAAAAGAATTAGCTCTCAAGCTATCCCGCTCTCTCTGCAATACCTTTGTTAGTCATAGACAGTAAAAGGCCTCTCTCAAACTTTATCCTCTGCCCTCTAAGCCTCCTATTTCCTTGTGCAGTTTTTCCTGGGGTCCAGTGCTTCCACATGTGTGAATTCCCACCTCACACTACTCACTTGGCTCAGATATAACTGCACAAACCTGAAGGAGATAAATCCTCATCATGGATGAGCTTCCTTTATAGGAAAAATATTCATCCAACTGATAGTACATATCCCTTCTCTGATATCAACTGGGTCTCTGTCTGAACTGACATGAATGACTTATTCATGAGAGAATATTCAGTTATCTAAAGAACAACAGTTATATGCAAGCATGCATTAACTAACTGAACTCACATTAATTTAAACAAACTGTTTAAATCAATCTAACTGGACTTGACTCTGTTAACTGAGCCAACTAATTACTACTCAAATTAGAACTCATCCTTATCTCTTTAACTAATGGATAAATCCCTCAATCAATTGAGAAACTGTTGCATGTCCTCACATAGACTTCATGTTTGATTTTTCACAACTAATTAACACATGGAGAATTAATTAATTTATTTTTAAATAGCTGCTAAGACCGCATTCGAATTTTACTTCCTATTTTTAGTCCAAGGATTGACTAAAATAGGAATCCATCCTGGACTGCTAAAAATAGCACTGCTATTTTTAGCACTTCCATTTTTCATTCCCTATTTCCCAATCCAGCACTGGTACCCAAATTGTTATTTTTAGTAGTGTTATTTTCAGCACTTCTATGTTTAGCATTTCTTATTTCCATTTTTCAACAACCCCCCTCTTGTTATAAATAGAACCTCATAACTCATGTAATGGGATTTTGGGAGCCAAGATTTTGGCTAGGCTTAGGCTTAGAAGGAGTTTGGGAGTATTGTGAAGAGCTTTGGCTTCTCTGTAGTGTAAAACAAGCATACTTCTTTGGAGGAGTAGGTGTTCTTGGCTTTAATGTTCCACTATTGGGGCTAGTGGTCTGTCAATGGTGTATGTATGAATGTAACTTTAACTTATAATAAAATGAGAGTTAACACGCTTTCATGCATATGTTGTGAATATAGTAGGACTATTCTTGTTGTATTTGCAATGTATGTTATTTAACTTACGCTTATTCTTATGAACTATTGCGTTTGCATTTGTATGAATCTTGTTGAATGCGTGTTGTTTTATTACTTCATCACCTTAACTTGTGGACTATTCCGCATCTTAGCTTGTGATGTCATTACATTCATGTGTTCCTTTGAAGTTGTGTACTATTAATGGTTTCCAAGGGGCGCACTTCCTTTTCCCTTCGTGTGTTGGAACTTTCATGCATTGCACTTGACTCTCCGAATGGTCACACACTTTCTCTCACCCAAAGTTACCGTACTTCACTCTTAATATCCCCATGTTGTGCTATCAATTCCTCCATAAAAATGGACCAAGATATAACAAAATCATTTTTTATTTCACAAAGCCATTGATACCATACATGTTGGTCTTGTTCTAAGAACATGGATGCAATATTTTCCTTTAGTCAGGATGCCACTTGGTGTAGATCAAATTGTTTCTCCATTAGAAATACACATGTTACAGGATCGTTACCATCAAATATCCTCATATTAATCTTGCATTGTAGTAGTTCCTTAGTTTTGATTTGAAGCCCTCAGGATGTGGATCTTAAATTAAAAATTCATTATTATGGTTCTACAATTCGGAATTGTGCTCTCCAATTGTGATAGCATGCTCCCCATATGAGATTTATTCTCAAAAACATGCTTCTCACTATGTTTACAATTTACTTGAATCTTGACATCCATTTTAGGAAGCCTCTCCAAGAGAAAATTTTCCATGACAATCATGGATTTTTGTATTTATTCCTCATTTTTATTCATCTTCTTTTCCATTTATCTTTTAAGTTTTTCTTGATAAAATGAGAAATCCACCTTTTTCAACATACTGCCATCCATTTCATTAACTTTCTTCTCTAATTAAGATAACCTAAATTATAAATGGTCACATTCTTCATTAGTCAAGGGTGGTCCTTCAATACATTTAATTAGTGTAGTAGCTTTCTTTAAGGAATGTTGGAAAATAATAATAGCCCTCCTCTTTATTACAACCAAACAATGGGGGACCTTATAATGAATAGTTAGGTCACTAGTAAGTTACATACCTTAATTTGGATAATATTAGAATGGTTCAATCTTTGTTAATATATATCTAATATTTGAGCGCTTCTGGATCTGAAAAATTGTTCCACAATACTTTGATATGTAGTTTCTACAATTCCATAGGTGTGAACTGAATTTGATGTGGCAACTGAAAGTTATACTAACTTTCCCAAAACTTGTTGATTTTTTTGCCTCTTCACACAAGCAACATTATATATCATACCATGTGTCCCATTATTGAAATATAATTATGGAACTTGTAGTTGAGGTATTTCTATGTCTGTTGAAATTCATAAAGATTTTGAAGTTTGGAAATTTCAAAACAAGAAGATATAGAAAAAATATCAAGTTACCGCGTTTAAATTTTACTTCATAACTATTCACAAACCCTAAATTATATAGGGAATAACTTCCAAATTATAGCAAACTAAATTTTGAGAAATAGAACTAACTACTCTAATAATTCTCATTAATATGGTACAAGTTTCACTTTAAGAATCCTTGCAAAAAAAAGGTATAGCACAAATTCCAAACTGACTTGTTTGGAATTGAATTTCGGAGCATACAAAAACCCTAACTTCCTTGGAGCGTATCTCCCAAAAATACAGTGAACCAAGATCTCTAACTTGGACCATATTTTCACCATAATTTTTCCTCAACATGGTCCAAGCTTCACGGTCTAAACCCTAATAGAAAAAAAAAAATTTACATCAAAAATTAAAAAGAAACCCGTTTGAGATAGAATTGAGGAGAATTCACAAACCCTAACTTTCTTAGACAATATATCATAAATATATCAAATCAATATCTAAAATGTGAACCAAATATTTCTTAGGATTTATTCTCAATATTCTCTAGGTTTCACCATCTGAAGCCTCCTAGAAAAAAAGTCTAAGTGGAAATGTCACAATGGCCTGTTTGAAGTAGCAAAACCATAGGATCAAGAGCTATGATACCAAATTTTATGATCCTTGAGGCTTAAAAATGCTAAGAAACCAATAATTACAATACACTTTTATGGGGAAATCTTATTTTATAAAAAATACAATGAACGATACAATATTTTGTGATCCTAAGACTAGATCTCCTTAGTATATGTATAGGAGACAAAGGATACAATTATAATAAAATGGGAACATGAGGGGTTCTAGCCAACATAACAAAATAATAACATAAATGTAAATACACAATAAATAAGGCTCAATAACGGGTTTTCGGGATAACATGGAGCTTATATAAGGCTTAACATTTACCCACATGAGGCAAAATGATCCAAATAGTTTGCCTAAAGAAACATAAGACACACTTTGCATAACTTCTCTAAGATTCCTTTAAAAAATGCAAGAGAGAGACATCCAAAACACAAGGATGGATTCAAGGATAGAATTGATAAGGACTAATCATTCTACTCTAGAGAGCCATTTGAAAACCCAAGACTTTAACCTTTTTTCCAATTTTGCAACGAGGCAATTCTAGTGTAATTTTTTGTATTAATTTGGTTCTAAATGGAATCCAAAGTACTTAAGACCTTCATAAAAATTCATCAAGGTAGAAGGGAAAAAAACTTTAAAATGAATGACTTCAACCTATTCTAATAATTGTATCAAGAGAGTTTATTTAGAAATATTTATTTGCATACCCATGGCTCTCCAAAGCAAAACCAAAGGGGAATCTGGAAATCTTGTGTCTTGACATGAACCATCACAAAAGACAAGAATACTATAAAAAAAAAATAGCTGTGTAATTGACAGTTTTCATCAACTGTTATTCCTCTAAAGTCTCCCCTTCGCTTTGCATTTCCTAGCATCCTACTTAGTCCTTCATCCACTAGTAGGAAAAGTAATGGGGAAATCAAACATCTTTGTCGAAGACCCTTTTGTACATGGAAGAAAGAAGATGTCGGTCCATTCGTAAGGGCTACAAAAGAAAATGATGAGATGAAACTCATAACCCATGTAATAAAAGGAACTTCAAAACCTAGGTGAGTCAGAAGGAGACAAAGGTAATTCTTTCCATTTCTGGTAGTTCCTAGCTAAATAATTGTGTCAAAGAATATAAGTGAAGGATTTGTTTAAAAATGGTTTTTTTAGGAATAAAATCCTTGACTTAATGTAAATAAACTCTTCCCTTTTAAAATATAACCAAAGTGGTGAGATCCAATAATAATAGTATATGAATATAACTTTGCCAAGGGATTTAAGGTAGGCTAATCCCTAGCCAGACCTCTCCCAAGATCCACACAATATTAAATGTATAAAAGAAAAAGACCATGTAAAACAAGAGATAACTTACATATGAACAATATTTTTATACCCTGAAACCAATAGTCCTTGATTAAATTTGGAAAATTGGGCTAGTACAAAAAATATCAATACTTTTGATCTAAGAATCAACCCCTTCCATATCAAAATTTACAATATTTATATAGTCTCTACAAAACTCAATTTCTACAAATCTTAAGGAAAAAAACTTCTATAAAAAATAACAACTTCATGATTCTTTACATGAAACTCGAACTACAATGAAGTTCTTTAGACTGATATCTTGGGACATCCTTTAACTGTTGGATTCCCCCCCCACAATTTGAACCTGCCCTGATTTTGTGTCTTGATATAACTTGTTTCTATGGATGTTTTTGTAGTTGAAATATCTTATGATCGGATTTCAAAAAGTTTATCCAAATCTCTCATAGTTCGATAAGTGAAAGAGATTAATTTTCAATATACTTCATCCAACTTGTTATACTTTTAAAAAGTTGGCATGACTGTAAAAACTATATTTAATCTTATAACACACGAATAAATCATTTGATAACTTTTCAAGAATATTTTGACCACTTGGAGCTCTTGTGAAACTAGTAAAACTTAAATTACCATTTGCATAATCATCAAGTAATTTCCAATACTCATTCTTAGAAACAAGTTTACCCAAGGAATTTCTAAATGATGCACTGATACAAAATGAGAGATTAGTAACTATGCGACTAAATTAGTTAGTCACCACAGTCATTTCAAGGGAATTATTACTAAATTTGAGTAATTTTAAGTGACTTAACTAAAATTGACTAAATTAAACGACTAATTTAGCCTAGGGATAAAATATATGACTAGATAATAAGTGACCCAACTAAAAATGACTAACTTAACTGACAAATTTAGTCAAGGACTAAAATATATGACTAGATAATAAGTGACAACACTAAAAATGATTATCCTAAATGATTAATGCAGTGCAAGAATAAAAATATGACCAACTAACAAGTACAAGTATATGACTTAGTCATTTATGCTAGTCACTTTTAATTGTGTCACTCCAGAAACAGAAAATTGTAGTTTTGACATTGAAGTGTTACATTTCACTAAATTTTAACAATGAAGATGGATTCAGAGACTCCTTTCCCCTTTTAAAATTGTATATGGATTCAGAGACCCCTTTAATCCATCTGCAATGTTAAAATTTAGAGACAAAGGGGTCTCTAAATTTATCTAGAGTGATAAAATTTATATACAACTTAATTTTGGAGAATTATTTTAATCCTCACAATGCAAAGATTGATTTAATATCTTGGGAAATTGTTGGGTTTGGGACAACGGAAACCCTTCACTCATATCTGTTAGGGAATGAGAGGAATTTCACATGTTTCAACCGATTTTGGTTTTTATTTTATCTTTCCCACAACAATGTAAGAGCAAGGAAGTTAATCTGATGCATATTTTCTCCTTGCGGGATTGGCATTTAATGTGTTTTGTCTAGATATTTTTGCCATTTTCTGTGAACCTAAATTCTCGAAGTCCCAAATTATCAGTATGTACCAAAGAAAAATACTATGTTTGAATCACGATTTTCTATCATAGGTATAGAAGGAGGAAGATGTTACAACCCAAATTATCATATTGAGAAGGATTGCAACATTTGCAGTATGTAGGTGACATGTTTACACTATTCTTTAAGTTCCTTTTGATTTGAATGTTTATGTTGTTTTCTTATCTGGGGATTAGGTTTTTGGTAATTGGATTTATTTATTTTACTATTAGTGCAATCATGTACACGAACCATCTATAAGAGCTTGCTGAGAGGAGTTGTTTCAATTTTCCATCATATTTTTGGATATAGGAGGGACTCAATCATGCCCCTTTTTTAAAGGAAGTATTCATATTCAATGTTGAAACTTTTGAAAGGCCCAAATTGTATGTCAATTTGTTCTAGGCCGAGCACGCGGTTGCAGAAGTTGCTCTCAGTAATCTCTCGAGAAGAGGCCCCTCACAATGTCTTGCTACAAGAATCCTAGTAAGTAGACCATTGCTTGTTTATTTTTCTTTGTTGGTTTTAATATTAGATTGAAAGAGGTACACAAACATAATTATTATCCATTAAATTCCATAAGCACTACCACATTACAATTGTCTCTTGTTGTACTTTTGAGACCCATTGACCTATGAACAATAATGTGATTTATTTATGTTATCATTCCTTTCCTTCACCCATCAAGAACTGGTTTTGCACCTGCTCAAACCTTTTAACCCTATGATGTGGTACCTCAAGGCTTCTGTTAATGAAATTTGTATCTATATATCAATTAGGGTTACCAAACCTGCCCAACCCAAAATGGCAAGCACCGCACCGAAAATAATACATAGCTTTAACTTTGGTTGAAGACTTGTTGATGCCTATACAACAAATTACAAGCTTCACTGGATAGGTTAAGGGTTGTACATTGTAACCTTTGTCGCACCTTGAAATCATGCATGTTTTGATCCTTGTAAAAGAATAACAAACTAGATTAACTATAAAAGGAGAAGGGAAGAGAGATGGGTTTTGAACCCTCTGTTATAATATCAATCTACCATCTAGACTAGATTGATTGTTGTGAAATAGGTGGGTATAATCTATGGCAGAGAGACCAAGCGGCCAATGGTAAGTCCTTGGATCAATTCATATCTTGTCCAATTTTTAACACCTTCAAGCATTTTTGTAGTTTTAAATTCATATCAAACAAATTTCATTGGAACCTTATCTACTTACCTAGAAGTAGTATGGTTATTTATAACATCCATAAAATTTTAGAAACAAGGTGGTCAACTTTGTTCTCTAAGATGATGGAGCTATACAATGTCTATTGTTGTCTATATCTACATTTAGAGATGAATGTAACTAATTTCATGGCACTTGAAGAATACGTGAGAGACTAGGGTCGATATTTGGCCATGTTTTGTGTCCCAGTTAGTTGGCTTAAGGGAATTTGAAATTTTGCCTATGGCACATACAACTGAACCAAGCCCAAGAATTTGAAATTTTTATCTTGAGTTATTTATTGCCACTAGCAGTAGAAATTGCGGGTGAACGTTATTTTACCTTAAAAGTAGACAAGCTTACTTTGGAGAAGGGATAAAATTAACAATTATTCAGCTTGCATTGCATGGACTTCCTATGGAGGGAACTCTCTTAAGGAAGGTAGGACTTCGATTACTATTGGATTTACACTCAATGCATGCTAGCAAATCTACACCATAGAGAATGAAAACACAAAAAATCATTATTATTTGTTTTAAAAAGTGGAGGTTAGCAGAGTTGAAGATGACATTATTCTATCAAAGTTTTTGAATTTGTTTTGTAGAAAAATCTATGGAAAATTATAATTAAAATGTCAAAATATGTAAATGTAATGAATTATAAATGTGAGTATGTTCTTGTATCTTTTGTTTTTTATAGCAGTTTGATGAATTAAACACACCCACTAATAATGACAAGAAGATCAAGCTAAGATAAAATTGTAAAAACACTTCACAAATTGTTATCATGCTAAGAAGAATCCCTTAATTCTAAATGTCGTAGATTCTTCAACATGGTATCAGAGTGATAAGGTTCAGAAGTCAGAAGGAAGGGAAGAAAAGAGACATGCAAAGATCAAGTTTCAAGAAAAGCATCTAAGAAAGTTGAAGAATATCAAGATCTACATCTTGATCAAACCCTAGATTAAAGGATCTGCCTACAACAACAGTATATAATAACAAGGGTTGTTGCCTATGCAATCAAGGAGACAATCTTCAACAACACGATCTCTTATCTCCACAAAGCAATCGAAGACTACATCACCTCAAAGAAGGTCAAAGTCCAAAAATAAGTCTACATCAACAGTCTATTACAAAAAGGGTTTTGAAGATCAACAGTATGAAGATGAAGCTTTCAGAACTCTGGTTCATGGAAACAATTTTGGTGTCTCCCATAGTTTCGGCCAATGTCATATTAATGTTGCATAATACAAGGTTTGGAGAAACTCAACATCATCCCTAATCATAAGAATCATATATACAAGTCAATTAGTTTGAAGGCTCGAAGACGAGCTTCAACAAGGATCTTATCCAAAGGAAGCATCAATGCATCTAGCTCATCAACAACGATCATGATCAAGGTGAAGATTTCATCTTCACAATCAAGTAAGTATCTTTTCATTCTATAATCAAGTTTGGTTTTATAACTTCATAAATGCAAAGAGATTTGTAGATAGATGGGTCATCAAAGGTCCTTGCATAGAATAAGAAGGACTGATAGAATCCTTATGGAGAACAGAAGTTAGTGAACAGGTCTACTTTAAATTCATAAGAAGGAACTCTTAAAAATTCCTCTCATCTATATGTAGCAACAAAGGAGACAGACAAGAAACATACGTAATGCTAGAAGAGGTACTCTTTGAAATACAGTAAAGAAGGAATATCTTCATAAGATCTCAATTGCGAGATCTGGGAAAAATGATGAGAATATAATCATCATTGACATTGATATTAATAAGCAAGGTAACAAATGTCCATGAACAAGAAGGTTACCTCAATCAACAATTTGTGATCTCTATGCCAGATAGAGAAAAGATAAGTTGAAAGGACTCAAATATGTGCAGAAAGGAAAGGGAAGGTTGACAAGACATAATAGTACTATGGAAATATTATGGAAAGGAGCTCATATCGTCGAAAGGATGGAGGAAGTTGAATGTGATATGGTGTCCCTCACCAAAGTGTCCTATCACAAGCTCTAAATCTTTTGCAGATATGACCATGATAATAAAATCAAGATGCATTGTGGCATCATGGAAGCATTAGAAACAAGAGATTGTGATATCACCATGGCAATAATGAAGGACAAAATCCATGGCAGTTGAATGTGAAGAATATAGCTCCTAGGAACTGCATTAGATATTAAAGGAAAGAAAGAAGTCATCCAGGACAAGGCTCATCAGGGAAAAATCTGCTAGGAAATCCAACGTTTGGAATTCATCAGATGATGGTACGATAAAATGAGAAATGAAGCAGATCAAGGGATTGAAGATCTTTTTCAATCAAGGAAGCTACTGGAAGAAGCCTAGATAACCTAGAGGTATGTATGCTTGTATTTGTATTTAATATTGTAATTTCATGACATATGGTTGTAGGTAACATGGATCTATCATGATCAAGAGAAAAAGGATCTCCTCCTCTAAAAGGTTGCAGGAAGGCATGAGTCGCACTAGATGAAATCAACATAATATGTCCTCATATGAAGTATGAGGTGGTTGACTACAATTGAAGAACTCTGATTGAAAGCTCCTGGGAATGGAAGATGTGAGGATGGAAGAGATCATGAAATATGCAACCATGATGAAGGCAATCAACATCCAAAGGATCAGGAAGATTTGACTAGGAAATATCTCGAAAGGATATGAAGAATCTGATGGAAGTTTGAAAAGATGAAGACCCTTGACAACCAATATCTTTGGGAGATTTGTCCACATGTATGTAGGGTGTTGATACCTACAAGAAGATGCCACTGGAAAAGGCCATCACCAAAAAGGTAATATGTGATTTGTTTTTGGTGTTTGACCTCTTGGAAAAA
>APFE030584546.1:0-24023 GCA_000404065.3 Pinus taeda
CCTTCCACTAAGCATGGCAATGACTGTGTTTTTGTGGTCGTCGACAGGTTCTCAAAGATGGCCATTATGATGGCCTGCAAGAAGAATATCACAGCAGAAGCCACTGCTAAACTCTTTTTTGAACGAGTGTGGGTGCACTTTGGGATCCCACAGTCTATCATCTCAGATCGGGACAGTCGGTTTCTCAGCACATTTTGGTCCAGTCTCTGGTCAATGCTGGACACCAAACTCACGACGTCCACAGCCTTCCATCCTCAAACTGATGGCCAGACAGAGGTTGTCAATAGGATGATTATGCACATTCTGCGCATGTATAACTCAAAGAATCCACGCACATGGGACGAGAGCCTCCCCTATGTTCAGCACAGCTACAACCGAGCTCTTCACAGCTCCACTGGCCATAGCCCTTTTCAGGTGGGTTTGGGATTCCAGCCACTACGCCCCATTGATGTGGCCATGCCACTTGCAGCTACTCACATGAATTCAGCTCATGTCCAGTCCGAAACAGATAAGGCCACCAGCTTCATTGAGCGCATCCAACATATTCGCCAGCAGGTCCATGACATTCTTGAGAAATCAAATGCCAAGTACAAGTAGGACATGATCAACATCGGGTGCCACACAAGTTTCAGGTGGGCGACAAAGTCTGGTTGCATTTCCAAAAGGAACGCCTTACTGGAGCCTATCGAAAATTAAGACCACTCCGATATGGTCCTTACACCATTACTAAGGCCATGGGAGACAATGCATTTGAGCTCAGCATTCCCCCATTCCTTGGCCTGCACCCAGTGTTCAATGTGCACTGCCTTTGGCCATACTTTCCACCGTTACTAGACACATCCGACATTGCAGAACAGCTCCAACCCACAGAATTAAATCCAGATTGCATGGAACAAGCTGCAACTGATCGGATCATGGACACACAGATCAAGAACACTCGCCAACAGAATATCCAACTGTATCGAGTTGTCAAAGCAAGCCAACTCCTTCAGCAGGGCAAGTGGTTCACCAGGGAACAGGTTCAGCAGAAGTTTCCTCATCTCATGGAGGAGCTCAACGCAATGGGGACCATTGCTTCCTAAGGGGGGAGGAATGATCCAGGTGGATATTGGTGGCCACCTGCCAAGTCCACCCGGACCCCCACCATTGTCTTTCTCAGCATTTTCAGTTTCCTTAATTGTAGCACAACTTACTATTTTTAGCAGTTTTCGGGTCCTGAACTTCCGGAGCCATTTTGAAGCCCTAAAAGACGTTTTTTGGGGAATCCGGGGGCAACACGAGTCCATGGAATGGACCGATGTTGCCCGTTCCAACAATGATAGTGCTCGAATAGATCTTTCTAATGAGCTATTGTATGCGTCAAACGGAGATCATATGCTAAAGTTACGACCCCGGGAAGTTGATGTACCAACTTACCCCCAAACGGGGCCCACAGTTTGGCGTTTCATCTCCTAGGGTTAGGTTTTGGAATGTTAAGGGTTTTTCATCGTTTCTCAACAATAAATAGGCCTTCGAGCCTCATTGTAACACAGTTCAGAGGCATGTAGCCATCACATCTCTTCTCAGAGATAAGCTACCATCGCCCTAGCTAGTTTATTTCCATTTCTGATTGTAAGCATGTTCAGTATTTTCCATTAATGAAATGAAGTATTATTTCCGCTGCATCTTTGTGTATATGGTTATCTTTGTAATTTGTTGCGTTCCTGTTTAAATCCGGATCAAAAAATCAAATAGAATTTGAAGGCTTCCTAGGAAAGATAGAATTTTTTTCCAAATAAGAACAGGTCAAATAGGGAGTTTAGAATTGGAAACCATTTCTTATTGAGGGTGAAGGAAAGGAAAAACTCCTTGAAATATGGCAATTGTGCAAAATTAACAACCAAATATCATGGGTCATTTAAAATCCAAGAGAGGATTAGTTGGGTTGCATATAGAATTGCATTACCAACATCCATGCACATTCATAATGCATTTCAAGTTTCATTTTTTAAAAAGTATGTTCCTAGTTCTAAACATTTGATTGATTGGAAAATTATTCAAGTGGAGCCCAACAGAGACTTTTAGGTCCAACCAGTGGGAATTTCGGGCGAGAAGCCAAGGTTCTCCAAAATCAAGGCATCACCTTGGTAAAGGTATAGTAGACCCATTTTAGTCCTCAAGATGCGACATGGGAGCATGTAGATGTGATGAGGGAAGATGATTCCTAAATAAGGGGGATGGGAATGTAACATCCTTGCTTGAACCTTGGAATGTAAGTACGATGTATAAGTGGAACTAGGTTGGTGAAAAAGAACATACCAAGTAGGATGATGAGTGGAGGACATATATTGAGGGTTGTGGCACCCATGTGTATGGGTGTATTTTATATTTTGGGGCTAGTTTTTCCGTGTTCACATGTTTTTATATTTTGAGGCTAGAAGGCATGGTATTGTAATTGTGTAATGCATGCATACTAATAAAATATAAAAATTACAGACCAAAAAGACGAAATGAATATGGGGGGATGAGACTCCATGGAAGAGTAAGGTGAGGCACATATGATTCAATAATCATAAAAATTTCCCATGCATATAACCAAGGCCACTGAGTGGCTTGAGGAAGTGTTGAGTGGCATAAAATATGTTGCATGCAAATAAAGGTGCAATGGAATTGTGAAGTGAGGTCATTAGAGAGGCTTCCCACACAATGAACAATTTTTGGTTCACGAATTCCATAGATAGTCATGGAAGCATGATGATAATGATGAAATGAAAGCCTGTCAGGGAACCTAAAATACCTATGAGGGTAGTAGAACTCCTGAAAACCACATTATTTTTAGTTGAAGGAAGATGGGTTTGGTACCTTGATTGCATGAATCTTGGAAGGATAATTGGAAGACTTGTGAGGGCAGTGGAACTCTTGGAAGAAACAATATTGTTGGTTGGGGGCTATTGGATTTGATACCTTTACTGTGTGAAGGCCTGAAAGGGTTCCTAGAAGATCCGTGGAGGAATTGGAACCTGGAAGTTGTAGAACTCTAGAAAATCCATGGCCAACCAAGTTAGGGTTGACAGGGGATGTGAGTCTGTTGGTTGAATTCTACTGGCTTTGGTACCCTAACTAGTTTATTGGTAAAAATCATGTAACGATTTGGGTGACTATATACCCATGGAGCAAAATGAGCAATATGGTTTCTTACTGGGTGGAACGTCGAAGACCTGCAACCAATTGTACAAATTAAAATATAATTATTATCTTATGCATTTATTCTGTTGTAATGATTACATATGTGTGTGTGTGTCTGTGTGTGTTAGTAATATGTATCTATAAGTTGATTGCAATAATATAATCATACTAGAACATGCATATGCACATGTATTGCATTTTAGCATATAGTTAGATGTGCATTTCATCATACAATAATTTCCAAAAGGAAGGAAATTTTTAGGTCACAAGTTTTTGTTGGGGCAATTATATGAATGATATATCGCCACAAATTAAATTATCAGCCAAGGAATCGTAATCAATAAAGGTGATGCACTATGTGTTGATAACAGATAAGTTCCTATGTCTGATGAGTATAGCCTAGATAAGAAGCATTCAAAACTAATACTCCATTTTACAATTTGAATCTAACTTCCTCACACAACTTAAAGATCAGAAAGAAAAACTCATAAATAGAATCTCAACAAGCATGTGATCTAAATATTCATGCTCAAGTAACGATTCTATCCATTTACAGGCTAATGGAATAAAAGGATGGATTCAACTCTGTTTTCTTGTAGCAATTGGCTAAAATCAACCTATTGCAATCAAGCAAATCAATCATTCCTAATTTAACTAATTCTGAAGGAAGCTATGCATTCTTATACTGGACATGTTAGTATGACAAGAGTCTTCACTTAACAACACATGCATGTGAATGGTGAGATATTTTATCTTAGCTTTTCCCATTCTTCAAAATAGAAATAAACAATTAAACACACAACCAGAGAAATAATTTTTTCATTCACATAGCCAATGAATTATTACTTAGAAACTAACATCTCCAGACTTATATAACACACTCTCAAACAATTTTTTGCATAGAACATAACTTTAATCACATCAAATGTTTTGAAGTCAAATCATAACACTGAGTCACTCTTCACACATAAACCAAACTATATTCAAAATAACTGTAATAAAAACTTGCCTTGATGGCTTCGGTGGGCCCTTACCGAGCTACCAAGGAAAGTTGAGAGAATTTACAGAACTAAAGAATATATTAACACAATGAACTTATCAACCGCTGCTCATACCATTGGTTTAAAAAAAAGGTTTACAAATCTTAATTGTTCAGCCACATCTCCAACATAGTAGTATTGTCTAAATCTCTGTATCTCTATCTTTAACACCTATCATCTACGAGCCTTCTATTATAGAGGAATGGATGTTACATACAAAGTTTAAAAGATATGATCAAATCATCATGAAAATATTACACATCATTTTCCTTCACATATTGGACTTCATCCTCATGAAATGCAGTTGAGGATGAAGCGTATCTCGGTTTTCCATAAAAATGGTGAGGCTTAGACCATCAGTTCCCTTAGTCTCATCGGAAGTAGTTCAATCGAACCATCGAAGTTGAAAAATCGAGTTTGGTACTGGATGAATAAGGTCAGTACATGACGAACGCAGGTAACAGACGAGCACAGGTACCGGATGAATGCAGGTACCAGATGAGTAGGAACATGGTTACAGGATGAGTAATGTTGGTACCATATGGATAATACTGGTGCCAGATGAGCAGGAACATGATCTTAAAATTTATCTGAGTCAATCCAAATAATAGGAGAATATAAAGAATCAATTATTCTATTTCTACTAACACGAAATCATAAAAATCACGCTTTGAATATAAATTACCTCATAGATACATAAGGATCCTAAACTTTATGTTCTTGAAGAAGATAAACAAGTGGTGAATAGGTTTGAGGTAAATTTGGTCAAAAATAGAGGATTAAGGTATTATAGACATAAAAAAGGAGACTCAAAATTCCCCCATGCCTAAGTCATTTGTCAAACCATTCCTCAAAATTTCAAAAATGGAGTCATCTTACATCTTTCCTGAACATGAGCTATTTGGATCTAAGATATTCACAACTGAAGCCTTTTCTTTGAGTTCCCTTTTAATAACCCTGGTATAGTGTATGAGGTGAAGAACCTTCTTAAGCTTGGTGGAGACCTCATCGTACTTATGTTACAAACTCTAGCTATTATCCTTTAACTGGTCATTCTCTTTCTTGATGTACTTGTCCAACAACTTATACTCTTTCACTTCTTCCTTTAGTTTTTCATTTTTTCTTTTGAAGTCTCTCAATTTTGATTGTCATCTGATGCCTAGTTAAAGAAATAGCAGGTTAAAATGTTTCATGCTTGTTGATTTCTTCATTAGCGTCAACCTCTTTTCTTAATTATTTCAAGGTTTCTATAACTAATTCCTCTGTTCCATTAAGCATTGTATCCTGCACATGTTCCTTTTCAGGTGAAGCAGAGACTTCTACTGGATTTTTTGGAAGAGAAGGAGTATGAGTAGTCATTTCCTATTTTTGCATGCTCCTGGTAATTCGACATGTAGGTGCAGATGAATCACCATATTTGTAATCATGAGTGAGGATATTATCTTGAAACAATATCCTCTTCTTCCTTTTGGTCTGTGACATGGACTCTGCGACTTCTCCTTTCTGTGTATGTTTCTCCCCTTTTTCAGAAGTTTGTGCTCTGTCACCCTTTTCACTTGTTCTAGGATTTCTCGTCTTTTTAACCATTATCTCAGGAGTGTCTTCCTAAGGTAACTCAACAACTACCTCTGAAATAGTACCTGTGAGTTCTCCTTCATCACTATCAGCTTGCTTCCTATTCTTCTTATCACTAGTTAAGATTTTATTTTGAGTGGATGAATTAAGAGAAGGTCTTTTACCCTTTAATTATCGCCTTACAGCTGGTGCAGAAGACTCCTCCTCCTCTACCATTTTACCCTTGTCTGACTGATTAATGGATTTCGATGAAGTAAGGTTAGCAATGCCTTCTTTAGATTTTGACTTCCTCTGTTTCTTCTTACTACTCTCCTATCTGTTGTCTAGATCTTTATTACTATCCCTTGGCATGTTTTCTTCTATGGATTTGGAACCTTCTTCTATGAGTAATGTTTTCCAACTTCTACCCCACTTTTTTATCTCATGAATAAATAATAGTTTTATCAACCCATGATGGTAAATACTAGTTTCAACCTTTTTGGAAACTGATTCAACCCCTCTTATCATCTTGTTTAAACTCATCCAAAGGAAGTACAGGAAGTTTATCTGCCCCCCCCTTTAAAATGTAACAAAAGTCTTAAATTATAAAGGAATGTGATTGCATACCTTCACATGTTAAGAATCTATGTAAGCTAATAATCATCAACCTATATTATTCTTTGATCCAGTTCCTAGGAATACCCTTAGTCCGGTCAGGATTCAAATGTTCGGGTTTTAAAAAAAATTGATAGAACTCTTTGTTAATACGCACACCTTTAAAGTATTTCTCTCCTACATCCAGCAATTATGTGGCCTCTGCTATGGTAGATTTTGTGATCTTTAATTTCAGACCTACTAGCTGAAAATTTGCCATCATAACTTTGAGTGAAGGCGTGAGAAACACCATCATGGTACCCTTTAAACTTCTCTAGAAATGGAATCCAGCCATATTGCTTGAGGTTTTCCTTAGACGACTGATATTCCTCTGTTTCTTGATAAAACTGGAACACTGGTTCATGTCTATCTATCCCCATGCTGGCTTTAAGAATAGGTCTCAGATAGTTTCTAGGGATAAAACTCGAGGAGGGTTTTTTTGAAAAATATAGGGTAGTTAGCATTGGATATATTCTTCTATACTTGATAACAATTTGTGAAATTATTTTACTATTTATCTTATCTTGATCTTCTTCTTATTATGAGTGTGTGGGTTTACTTCATCAAACTGTTACCAAAACAAAGAGACGAGAACACAAGAAATTGGCATTCTGAGAGGGCCAAAACCTCTGCCTCTTGGAGAGGAAAACCCACACATAATTCTTCTTATAGAGATTCTAATTGACGAACACCAAGACCATGACCCTTGACCTATTTAGCCACTCCAAGACCAAGATACCAATCCTCTTCTTTGTCACTATTGAGATCATCATCATTGTTGCACCACTGAGGCCATCACTACTGGACTACGAAGATCTTCATTACTGCTACAACACCATTTTTTCACCTTCACCAGGGTCTTCTTGAACGAGTTTTCCATATGTATATATATGAAGGAGAGATGCACCTAGATCCTCCAAGACCATGGTTGTCTCACTATAGATATACCTTCACTAAGATCATAACCTGTACTCTCACTGGGATTATCACCTTGTCTTCATCTGGATCTTCATCGTGACCTTGACCTTGATTCCATGCTTTCCATTGTGTCTAGTTATGTTGAGAGTATATCACTGTTAGATCATAATTAATTTGAGACATGTGCAATGAGACAAAGGTATGCCGAGAGTACATCACTAAGGGATCTTCAAATATATCGAGACCATCACTGTGTTTTATCCTTCTGGAGTACCCATCCAAAATACACAAATATGCTGCTCTGTACCCATCCGAAATATAGAGATGTTGATATGTACCCATCTGAAATACAGTACTCCTATGCTCATCTGAAATAATGTACCCCAACACTCCATCCGAAACTTTAGAGGCATCCGAGATCCTGAAATGTTCTTATATGAAAATTTCAGTAGGGTAGTTATAGTAGTTCCTCCACCTATTAAGTTGACATCATAGTATGAGTAGATTTGTCTATTAAAATTGAGCCGACATGACTTAATTTAATTCTTTTAGGCCAACATGACTATGTTTTGCCTCACTTTTCTTGCATACTTCTTTTGTGCTCATCTTGGAGGATTGTGCTTGGTCTTGGAAGTCTAAACTAGTTACTAGGTAGACTCATTTACATATATGCTCGAGAAGAGCTCTTTACACATGCCTTTGACCCTTTGACTTTCCTAGACCTAATGAATGAACAAGAAACTCATTCTCATTTACAAAAATAATATTTTCTTTTGCTTGATAAGTACAAAGATCAAAATTAAATTTGTAAATACCGAACCTAGTTACATTTCTTCAACACTCCCTCTTAACTAGGGAGGTATTTATAACAGAGTTGGTCATTCTCAATTTGAATAATTTCTCATAAGAAGAATCAAATTGGTAACCCATTTGTATAGCATCATAGTAACCAACATTGTTTTCATAGCAATTCCTTGACTAAAAACTCTATCTCTCATTAGATCAAAGCACAATGTTGGCGAGACTAATCACTATAGACACATTCATCATTGTCTCTCAAGGTACATACCCACCCGGGGGTTCACTGAGTATGAACTTCTAGGACTATTCTTGTCTTGGGTTCCCAACCCTCAAAGAATATCACTCCTCTTGCCTAATCTTGTCTTGGATGCCCTACACATCCTCAAAACTTATCAGATGCCAGATGATTACCCAATCCTCCATTCTTTCTTCCAAAGTGAAGACAAGAATGTTGTGTCTATCATGTTTCTACCTTTCCACTCATGGCCTTCACCTAGACTTACGAATGTTAGTCCTAGTCTAGTGCATGACACATGAAATAGAGAAACAAAATTGTCACTCCTTTGTAATTGGGGGTGATCTAATTCAATATCCCTGTTGATCAAAGACTTGTCAGAGCTTCCTCTTAGCTAGGGAATCTTCTATACATCAACAACTTCTTCTTCTTGGGTCCTTCAACTGCTTGATCAACTTCTCTTCTTGTTGTCATGGAAGTTAGTTAAGCTTCTTTCTTGTAGGGTAACAATCACCGATCAATTTCCTCCTTAGTTAGTCATGTCACTCCTTTCTTCATGGAAAGTGGCCTTCTTCATATCTAGAACCTTTGTCATATGACTACTTCTTTCTCATCATACTTCTTCCATTCATACATGAATTCTAGTTGTACTTGTAAGTAGCCTTGCATGAACTTTTTCATATATTATTCAAGAAATCAAATATATCATCAAATCAAATCGTACCTTACTAGGTGGCTCTTCATCATGACATCTTTCTTTATGTATCAACATATTGCACACATATTGACATGTCTCCCAACGATATCCATTGTCAATCACCTCCTTTTCAGAATTTCATCAGAGTCTTCATATCTTTCCGGGAGATTTCTTATTCAAATCATCTTGGTCTTTTGGATGTTGATTTCCTTCATCATGGTTGCATATCTCATGATCTCTTCCTTCCTCACACATTCCATTCCTAACAGCTTTCAATCAAAGTTTCTCCATTGTAGTCAATCACCTCATAGTTCATATGAGGACATATTATGTTGATTTCATCTAGTATGACTTATTCCTTCCTGCATCCTTTCAGAGGAGGATATCATTTTTCTCTTAATCATGCTTCTTCAAATAGAAGCAATGATCCATGTTACTTGCAACCATATGAAATGACATTATACTATTAAACACAAGCATACATACCTTATTTTTACCTTCAGGTCATCGAGATTTCTTCCAACAACTTTCTTGATTGAAAAGATATTCAATCCCTTGATCTGCTTCTTATCATCATCTCATGGATTCCATATGTTGGATTTCTTGTGGAAACATTTGCTTCATCTCTAGATTAGTGGACCCTATGATGAGGATTCCATCAGAGAATTTTGAGGATATTGTATATCCCCAAACGGAAGATATTTCCTTTTGACTTGATGTATGATGAGCCTTAGATGACTCCTTTCTTTCCTTCAATGTCCACCGAGGTTCCCAAGAGATATAAATCCTACATGTTGTCTGCCATGGATTTTTGTCCTTCATGATCCTTATGAAGATGTTATGAGCTCTTGTTTCTAATGCTTCCATGATGCCATGATGCATATTATTATCATTTTCATATCTTATAACACAAGATTTAGGAGCTTATGATGAGGACCCTTTTGTGAGGGATACTATCTTACTCATAGGAAGATTTGATACTCCCTCTTTCCTTGGACCTTTCCTTTAGCTTCCTTCATATTTCAGTGATATGAACTTCCAAAATATTTCTATAGCATTGAATCTTAACTATACTAATTGTCTTTGCTTGAGGACCAACCTTGCCTATCTTTTTTTCACATGGTTGAATTATTTTATCCTTTAATACTATAGACTGCAACTTGTCTTTCTCTATCTAGCATAAAGACCACAAATTGTCAAGTGAGGTAGCCTTCTTTGTTCATTTGATATTTGTTACCTTGCTCATCAATGATGAAATCCTTCTTATCATATTTTCTAGATCTTCATGAAGTCATTCCTTCATTCTTTGATACCTTTACTATGGTGTAGGTCCAAGTGACCTTCCTTACTTTAATTTCTTAGAGTATATCTAGCATTTCATATATCCATCTTTATGTACCCTCTTCTGCTATTTAGGTATGATAGGAATTTTGAGTGATATCATATGAATCCTATGAATCTTTTGACGTACTCAAACAATGCTTGACCTTCATAGTCCTTTTCATAGATATCAATGATTTCCCTTTTCTATGAGGATTATGACAATCCTCCTTGTTCTATGCAAGGAATTTTTACTATCTAATCGATTTATAAATCCCCTTGCAATCATGAAATCATTTAACCAAATATGATTACAAAATTGAAAGATACTTACTTGGTATGTGAAGAGGAGATCTTCACGTTGATGCTTCTTTTCCTTGAGCTACCCATCATTAGTATCCTTACATCATGACTTCCTTGGAGGCCTTCTATCACCATGGCATCAGTGGTATTGACATCACCGAGATTGCTTCATGACCTTCCCAGTTCATTTTAAGGTGCTTTTGACTTCAACATATAGTTGACATGTTAGTGATACTATGTTCTGATCTGAGCACCATGCTATTGAGATCATAATTATAAACAAAATTTGAGACTATGACAAGTATATTGATATGGAACTGCACAATGATGTCTATGTGCATTGTGTAGAGAGGCAATTTATTAAGAGCCCAAACTTGACAATGAAAAACATACCTAAATTGAGGGTGGCACTGTGTAGATAGACTGTCTCATCACCGAAACTGCCTTGATGTAATAACTATACTGAGACAGTGATGTAATCATGAATTGTGAGAGGTATTCCTTAGATTACTTTTTCAATATATATATACCCGAGACTATATTTTATGGCATGGAGAAATTTCAATGATCAAGAAGTGAGGATCATTGATATACTCCATCAGCCTGAACATGAGTTGAGTGCATGACTGTAATCACTGAAGTTGATACTCCATGACTGTTGTAGACCTACTTGTTGTATAATTTCTCCTTTCATCCTTTAATCCTGCTTTGATGTCCTTGAAGATAGATCCTTGTATGTCTCTTTCGTTGCCCTTCATTTGACTTCAACACCTTAGCTCTGATACCATGTTGAAGAATCTAGGGCAGTTAGCATTGGATAGATTCTTCTATATTTGATAACATTTGTGAAAAGATTTTACTATTTATATTATCTTGATCTTCTTCTTATTATGATACAGGTGGCTCCAGACACATGCAGAAGTCCCATAGGACTCAGAAAGGGTCAAAATTCAAAGTAGTCAGATTGCTCCCAAACTAGCACCAAATCAAAGTGCTCATTGCCCTGATTCCAATGGTACGAACGACACTTAAATCCAAGCTCGAATGAGGGAGAAAGATCGAGTCAAAGTTTTGGTCAAAGTTGGGTTGTGGGCCAGGTTTGAGTGTCCTACAAATTCCCTGTCAACCGGCGGGGAACCTATCTCCCGAGAGTGGGCGAAATTGTTGCCTCTTTAATTTGTCTAATATCCCTTATATTAGACAAATTCAAAAAATTGTGATTATTGTTATAAATATTAAAATAAAAACATAATTAATTAGGGGGCGGGCCATGACCCCCGCCACCCCCATCGGACCAACCATAACATTAAAAAAAACGTTTTCAATAAAAAAAAGGTCGACGGGCCGTGAACCCTGTCGGCCCAACCACATAACGTTAATGTTAAACATATTGCATTTTGTAATGGGCAGTGGGCGGGCCACATCCGGTGGACTTGGCCCACGCCCCACCATACCATATAATAATTGAACCGTGGACGGTGGGGTTTGAACTCGCTCGGCCGGAACGGCCGGCCTGCCGCTCGGGCGCCCACACAGCAACACCTAAACTCCAATACATGGCTCATTAACTCCACCCTCGTTTAATGCAAAAAAAAAAACATATAATGGTTGCAAACAATGCACCATATTTATGCCATGGTTCCATAACCGTTGAACGAAATCCAAAATTATGAAATAGAAGGGTGGGGGGTTCAACCTTGTGACCTCTGCCTGCCAAACATATTGTGCCACCGTTGAGCCATGAGGACCATCGTTGATAGATCCGCCACGAATTTTATTATAAACTTTCATTTCCTCAGTGCGCCCAGGCCAAGGCAAAGCACAAAGTTCGACACACTTTTTTAATGAATTGCAGGTGGAACCATGAGCATGGAGAAGAGGTAGGCAGAACCATGATTGAGCCCAACTTTCAGGAGGGAAAAAAATTTCCAGTGTCCAAATTGGACAAACTTTATGTTGATCCTACACCTCTCGACAACATGAACCTAATGGCGCAGACAAAATTTTGATCTGAGCAGCAAATCTTCAGATGACCCAGAGGAGGGAATCTTTGAGGAATCTGGGGGGAATCTAAAAGATTCCTGTAGCCCCAAATTTTCACTTTGTTAGAATTTAGAAATTTGACAGTTGATTTTACACATTCGATGCCACAAATCTAATGGTGTAATCAGATTTTCCATTTGATCATTTCCATTTTCGGTTACTTTTCAAAGTGGAGTGCAGGTGTCACCATCTAATGTGTGAGTAGTCATTTCCATGATATTCAACGTCGCGAGATTAATGGTACAGCTAGATCCAACAATTTATCATCCTCTTCTTTAGATAACTCCTTGATGTGAGGTATATGCAGTGTGATCATGTACTTCTTTGTCTCTTTGCTTGAGATGAATTGTGTTGTATAGATCCCTATTTGATGTTTTGATGTGGGATCTTGTTTTGTTCTTGATGTGAGATGTACTTATTTTCATGTTTTGATTGAGATCCCTTTGTCGCCATGTTGATGGGGTACTCATGTGTTGCCATGTATGTTTTAATTGAGATCCCTTTGATGAGATGTTGGCAGGATGCTCATTATTATCATACGTGAAATTATGTCATGTTGATAAGATTCCTTCTGTGAATGAGAGTTCCTGCAGCAGAACATCTCATGGAGCCACTCTTGTGTGAAGGCATATTCCTTGCATGATAGAGAAAACACATTCATGTACATCATCACTCTTTCCAACACTTAATGCAGCGGCCTACACCATCTTGACACGAGGGACCAGAGACGTAGCCCCTCCTGGACGAACTTTGTTATCAACGTCTCTTGTTTTATGTTGTTGATTCTTGTCATGTTCCCTCTTCTTTACAACATGCATATATGTTCCTTTATGATGTTTTAAATGAAATTTTAACAACATCATGGAAGTAAAAGATCATGGTTAAATCCAGGAGTCGAGTTAACTCGGATCAAGTTTGGTATCAAAGTAGTCTTTGCGTGGATGTGAATTGCGAGCATGAACAATGGAATGTTCAACAATGGAGGATAACAAAGCGATGTAAAAGACCATGCTCAGAATTTCCCAAAAGGTGGAAACAATGTATAAAGCTCTACAAAAAGAGACAAAGGAAAAGAAAAGAGTGCAACTTCAGTTGCGAGCCACGAAAGAGGCCCTGGAAAAACTGAAGCAAAACAACCAAAGTCTTCAAGCAGATAACGCTAAATTGAAGATGCTTCTACAAGAAGGGAAAGAGGAGAAACATAGTTTGCTACGAAAACTGCAAGCTAAGGATGAGGCCTTAGAGAAGCTGCAGTGTGACCCATGTGAGGTAAAAAGTAATTCTTCGAATTCATGTATGTTTCTTGATAATGATTTCACTATTTTTTTAAATCATACCACAAGAATTGGCTCCAAACTGTTGAAGAAAATGGGGTATGAAGGAAAAGCCTTGGGCATTAATGGCTAAGGCATTGTCAACCCCATAAAAGTAGAGGAATTACCCCATCAGGCAGGACTTGGGTATGTTAGCAAGGAAGTTGGGGAATGCACTAGGACAACCAATGAACCACCAACAATAGATGATGAGAGACCCTCATCAGTTATTTCCAAATCAACAATGGATGTAAAAGATGTTGATTTTCCCTTAGTTTCGTCTTCACATAGTATGATTTCTGTTGGAAATGTGGAGATACCAATTATAGGGACAAACATGAGGCTCCTTACTAGGATGAGGTACAAGGAGGAAAAACTTGGTGTTAATAGCAAGGCATAACTCAACCATTGGAGGTTGTGCAAAGACCTCGATTTGCAGGCTTGGGATACATCGAAGAAGAATGGTCGGAGGTGTTAGATTCTTCTGAGACATCGTCAAAATTATCGAGGAAAGAGAATGATGGAAGCAAATCACCATCATCCCATGGCAGTGCCCATTGCAGGGAAAGAGCTGAGGCAAGCTCTCATTGGCATAATGACACCAGAGGCAACAAGGAAAGGTATAACCAGTATCGATATTCGAATGTTCATTTCAATTATGATCAAGTTATTAAAGATGAATGTAAATCGTGGAATCGAAAAACATGTACATTTTGTGGTTTACATAACCATGTATTCGCTGAGTGTTGGAAGAGAATGGAAGCACGAAAAATGAAGAGGTGTGAAAGACCCTCTCAACAATAGGAAAAGAAGAAGGTAAAGCAAATCTAGAGGAAGAAGACCTATTTCATTCACTGTGACAGAAGTGGCCATAAAAGAGCCATGTGTTGGAGGCTCCATCCAGAACAATGCCTTAAAGACGAAGCGTCGCTGCATGAACCAAATGAAACGATTGTTCGACCAGCGAATGAGCCACAAGGAGGCGACCCATTCACCTTGAAGTGATAAATGGTTCTTCTAGGCGTGATAGAATGTCATGGTATTATTTTTTTCCAATCATGTGTTGCATTTTAAAATGTGAAAGTGATGATATGCTTTCCATCACTTGTTAAGCAACAATGATGTCTGATCTTATTTTGTGATGCATTTTAAACTGTGAAAGTGATGTTGTGTTTCCATCACTCACGTTTGGCCTTATTTTTGTAAATCATGTGGATGACTCATGGATTGACTAGCGGCCAAGTTCCTTGCCCTCTCTCTATTGCAAGAGTCTTTCATCACTTGTTGAAGCAAGAATGATATTTTGGCCTTGTTTTTGTAGCTGGGGTATTGTTTCCATTTTGATGTAAACTTGTCCACCGAGTATGTGTTAAAAACGCGAGGCGAGTATGGGATGCTTGGGTCATTAGTTGGTATTGTAAATAAAGCAAGTAGTTTGCAGAACATTTTACTGCAGGTTTGCATAGTTTGCAGGTATCGGCTCATCGCTTATGGCTCCTAAGGACAAACGTGAAGGAGAAGGAAGGGTGACACATTAGATACTTGTAAGTGCAAACAGGGTACAAAGAAGTTGCAGATTATTTTTCATGCTTTTGGATGACCAAAATCTCCTCAGTAGGGAGGATTGATCTAGATGGCTCCAGACACATGCAGAAGTCCCAGAGGACTCAGAAAGGGTCAAAATTCAAAGTGGTCAGATTGCTCCCAAACCAACACCAGATCAAAGTGCTCATCGCCCTGATTCCAACGGTGTGAACGACACTCAAATCTAAGCTCGTATGAGGGAGAAAGAGATAGTCAAAGTTTTGGTCAAAGTTGGGTTGTGGGATAGGTTTAAGTTTCCTACAAATTCACTGTCAACCGGTTGGGAGCCTAGCTCCCAAGAGTGGGCGAAATTTTTGCCTCTTTAATTTGTCTAATATCCCTTATATTAGATAAATTCAAAAAATTGTGATTATTGTTATAAAAAATAAAAACAAAATAAAAATAAAAATATTTAATTAGGTGGCGAGCCATGAGCCCCGCCACCCCCATCAGACCAACCATAACATTAAAAAACAAATTTTTAATTATAATAAAAAAGACCGACAAGCCGTGAACCCCATTGGCCCAACCACATAACGTTAATGTTAAACATATTACATTTTGTAACAAACGGTGAGCGGGCCACCTCCGGTGGACCCGGCCCATGCCCCACCATACCATATAATAATTGAACTGTGGGTGGCGGGGTTTGAACCCGCCTGGCCTGAATGATCGGCCCGTCACTCGGGCGCCCACACAACAACACCCAAAATCCAATACACAACGCATTAACTTCACACTCATTTAATGCAAAAACAAACATATAAAGGTTACAAACAACGCAGCATATTTATGCCATAGTTCCATAACCATTGAACGGAATCCAAAATTATGCAACGAAAGGGCAGGGGGTTTGACCTTGTGACCTCCCCCTGCCAAACATAGCGTGCCACCGTCGAGCCACAAGGGCCAACATTGATATTTTCGCCAAGAATTTTATTATAAACCTTCATTTCCTCAGTGCACCCAGGTCAAGGCATAGCGTGGAGTTCGAGACAATTTTTTAATGAATTGCAGGTGGAACCATGAGCATGGAGTAGACGCAGGGAGAACCATGATTGAGCCCAAATTTTAGGAAGGCAAGAATTTTACAGTGTCCAAATTGGACAAACTTTATGTCAATCCTACACCTCTCGGTGACACAAACCTAATGGCACAAACATAATTTTGATCTGAGCAACAGATCTTCAGATCCCCTAGAGGAGGGAATCTCTTAGGAATCTAAGGGGAATCTAAAATATTCTTGTAGCCCCAGATTTTCACTTTGTTAGAATTCATAAATCTGACAATCGATTTTACACTATTCGATGCCATGAATCTGATGGTCTAATCAGATTTTCCATTTGATCATTCTATTTTTCGGCCACTTTTCAAAGTGGAGTGTAGGTGTCAGCATTCAATGTGCAGCAGTCATTTCTATGATATTTGATGCCACGAGATTAATGGTACAACCAGATCCAGCAGTTTATCATCCCCTTCTTTAGATAACTCCTTGATGTGAGGTATATGTAGTGTGATAATGTACTTATTTGTCTCTTTGCTTGAGATGCATTTTGCTGTATAGATCCCTGTTTGATGTTTTGATGTGGGATATTGTTTTGTTCTTGATGTGAGATGTACTTATTGTCATGTTTTGATTGAGACCCCTTTGTCGCCATGTTAACGAGATATTCATGTGTCGCCATGTATGTTTGAATTGAGATCCCTTTGATGCCATGTTGGTGGGATGCTCATTATTATCATACATGAATTATGTCATGCTGATAGGAGTCCTTTTCTGAATGAGAGTTTCTGTAGCGGAACATCTCGTGGACCCACTCCTGCGTGAGGGCATATTCCTTGCATGATAGAGAAAACACATTCATGTACATCATCACTCTTTCCAGCACTTAATGTAATGACCTACACCATCTTGACACAGAGGCTCGGAGACATAGTCCCTCATGGATAAATTCCATTATCAACTTCTCTTGTTTTATGTTGTTGATTATTGTCATATTCCCTCTTCTTTACAGCATGCATATATGTTCCTTTATTCTCTTTTAAATGCAATTTTAACAACATCATAGAAGTAAAAGATCTTGGTTAAATCTGGGAGTTGAGTCAACTCAGATCAAATTATGAGTGTGTGTGTTTAATTCATTAAACTACTATCAAAACAAAGAGACAAGAACACAAGAAGTTGGCATTCTCCCAGGGCCAAAGCCTCTCCCTCTTGGAGAGGAAAACCCGCACATAATTATTCTTATAGAGATTCTAATTGATGAACACTAAGACCATGACCCTTGACCTATTTAGCCACTCCAAGACCAAGGCCAATCCTCTTCTTTGTCACTGTTGAGATCATCATTATTGCTGCACCACTCAGGGCATCACTACAACACTACCAAGATGTTCAAAATTGTTGCAATGCCATTTCTGCACCTTCACAAGGGTCTTCTTGAATGAATTCTCCATATGTATATATATGGAGGAGAGATGCACCTAGATCCTCCGAGATCATGGTTGTGTCACTATAGATATACCTTCACCAAGATCATAACCTGTACTCTCACTGATATCATCACCTTGTCTTCATCTGGAACTTCATCGTGACCTTGACCTTGATTCCATGGTTTTTATCTAGGTATGCCGAGAGTATATCACTATTGGATCATAATTAATCTGAGACAGTGATCCGAGAAATTTACACTGAGACAGAGGTATGCTAAGAGTACATCACTGAGGGATCTTTAAATATATCAAGACCATGATTTCGTTTTCTCCTTTTGGAGTACCCATCCGAAATACACAAAGATGTTTGTCTGTACCCATATAAAATAAAAATATGTTGATATTCACCCATCTGAAATACTATACTCATGTGCTCATCCGAAATAATTTACCCCTGCATTCCATCCGAAACTTTAGAGGCATCTGAGATCTTGAACTATGCTTATGCGAAAATTTCACTAGGGTATTTATAGTAGTTAGTCCACCTATTAAGCTGACATCATAGTATGAGTAGATGTGTCTATTAAAATTGAGACGACATGAATTAATTTAATTCTTTTATGCTGACATGACTGTCTTTTTCCTCACTTTCTTCCAAAACTATTTTGTGCTCATCTTGGAGGAGTGTGCTTGGTCTTGGAAGGCTAAACTAGTCACTAGGTAGACTCATTTACATATATGCTCGAGAAGAGCTCTTTACACATGTATTTGACTCTTTGACTTTCCTAGATCTAAGGAATGAGAAAGAAACTCATTCTCATAATTTACAAAAATAATATTTTCTTTTTCTTGACAAGTACAAAGATCAAAATTACATTTGTAAATACCGAACCTAGTTACATTTTCTTCAACACGTTTAGTATCGGAAATGACAAAATACCAGAATTTGGGTTATGACAACAATGCGACAGAGCTAGCGCTAGATGAATTAGTGAGGATAAGTGAATGAAGGGAAAATGGTATGCAAGAGAGAAATAATTCTCATGTGGATGGCGAAGCCATCAAGAAGAGAATTCATAATTTGAAATGAGATGGTAATGGTCAAATTGTTTCCATAATTACAAGGTGAGCTCATACAGAATGATTGATTTAAGTCGTATGAAAAACTTACTTAGAAGATAATCTCCATTCATGATGTCAAATTTCATTCAAATGCATGTTAGACATGATAGAGAAAACATGGTTGATGGGACGAGTACATCAGTACGGGACAATCAATATCATGGTTCCGGTAATCATTCATCATAACCATTTAGTTTATCGTTATGGAATGGTGGTAAAATCATTGTTTAAACAACCCACTGAGGTAGAATCTCTATCATGAGATATTCAACATATAATTCATTTTCTCAAATTATGATTGGAATCCATCCAATCACACCCATGATTATCCCATTCAGTCATATCATAAAAAAGTTTTTTTTCTTAAAAAAATAGGGGAATAAAGGTGAGTACTTTAGGATTTAAGGTAGGGGCTTACCAACTGATGGTAGTAAAAGATTTATAAGGGTAATTATATATTTATCACATGATCAATATGAATCTTAATAGCAGAAAAACAAAAAAAAACAAAAAAACAAAACAAAACAAAACAAAACAAAACAAAACTGACCTCATACCTCCATTACCGGATCAACAAAAGAAATATGTTTTGTTTTACCCTTTTTTTGTTTTTTGTTTTTGTTTTGTTTTTGTTTTTTTTGTTTTGTTTTGTTTTTGTTTTTTTTGTTTTACCAGTACTGGATGAAAATTGTTTTCTAATACCAGACGAACATAAGAGACTTCTTTCTAGTACCAGATGAATACATGGAGTTTTTCTTTAGTCTCGGATGAAATTTTAATAATGTACCCGAATATATAGTCTTCAAATTGGGATCCTGTAGGTTTCTCTTTATATCTTAGCATGTTCTGAGGGTCAAGCTAGAGTAGGTGCTAGCGATTACTGATGCTGGAAAAACTACAAAAAACACACCAGTACAGGAACTTTGAAATTGCATTAGAAGTGTCAGAAAATGAGGCAAAGTAAGGCTGAGGGCCCTAAATGACCTAGAAGAGATGGATTTAATGAGTGCCAATCTAATATGCTGAAGGAAGATGAAGATAATGAAATGAAGTTGTTGTCCCAATAGCCACTCCCCCATGCCTGAGGTTTTGCATGTTCTCATGCAAGCAAGATGAGGTACTGAAGAAGTAAGGAGGGTTGCTAAGATGACTTAGTACAAAGAACCCTGAAAAACAAAAAAAATTGGAGCTAATGAGAAGAATAATGAACAAAAATAATTCATCTTAGATTTATTAAAATGATGCTAAATTAACACCAAGCATAAAAGAAATTTCAAATCACTCATTACATTATATTTCATCAATCTTTAACAATGTTATACTCAAGAAAATATACCTTTTATAAATTTAAGGGGCTCTCCTTCTTTGTAGGTCAGAGGATTTTTATGATTACAACAAATGATGAACTGGTGAAAATTTAGTTATTAATAACCAAATCCCAAAGTATTATAGTCATCCAAGTATTACAGATAAGCTTTACAGTTGAGTTTTATTAGTTATTTGTGATCATAGGTCCCACTTCTAAGAAAATTAAATATTAGATATAGTATGAAAAACTAATGATATAGGACTCAAGGTTACCTTAAGGCCATTCTTCAACAACAAATTTATGGAGTTGGTTTTTACCCTTGGCTTCATCCACACATGCCTCCTTTTTATTGTAACACTATAAAGTAACCATCATATGAATAAACAAAAGCCTTGGTTTGGTTGACACTTTTCTAGGAAGAATTCCCCATTGCTCGCACATGTCCATAGCCCTGATGGGTTTTCCTAGTGGTATCACAAGTCAGTACCCGCTACCAACAGGCGTCCATAGCCTTGACGAGTTAACCTTTTAAACCTATTTTACATTGAAGGCTCTAGTCCCATGTTTCCTACCATTTTAGGTTTAGCTTATGAACATTTCTTTTGCAATTGGTAGATTAGGGAGCGGCTTCAGAAAGCCCCTTAAAGGCATAGGATGATACCTTTCAAAGTAACTTAGATTACTTGCATAATGTCTTAGACGCATAAGGTACTTATAGGTACTCAAAGGACATAGCATGAATGCACCATTTTAATGTGAGATGGATGAGGCTAACCAAAGAATAACTAAAAGGTACAAGTCCTACTAATCATAGTTTTTCGATATATGATTTCACTTTTAAAGTAGTGTTCCACTGTGAACAAAGACTTCATTAACTCTCTTTTAAGTCAATAAAGATGCTCGAAGATCATGCTTTTGTGTTCAATTATAGTATTCAAGTTTATTTATCATTGGTATAATTGTATGGACCTCTTAACTTTGTTTTAATCCCCTTGTATACATTGGTAACTATATTTTGAGCAATTGTTGTGTATTAATGATAAGAAATCTATAAGAATAATAAAAATGAAATTCCAAAACAAAGAAAAGGTATATTAGCTATGAATAGTTTGGAATTATCATTCAATTCAATTTTTATGAAAATGATTGCTTATATCATCTTTATGAAATAGTTTCCTTAAAACAGATAAAGCATGAATGCATCCTTTTTAATAACTTAAGGAAAAAAGGAAAGGTGTCATCAAATACTCCCCTAAGTGTTCCATTTGATTGATGAAGATGTCTTTTCCACTTTTGAAAATATTCTTTGGGTATTTAAGAATTGCAATTGAATAAGATCATTGAATCCTGCTCTATCTTTGCAAAATAGAAAACTGGTACCATAATTCTTGATACTGGTTAGATGAAATATGGTACTAAATTATTGCTATGCAATACTAGACAATGTTGTTATGCAATCATTCCCAAATTTACCTACAATTCCAAACATAATGGTCATAAATTACTTTATTGAAAAGAAAAACTAGAAACATATGTAACTAAAAAGAAATAATAAGTGGGAAAGAAAAGTAATAATTGAACCACGCTGCAGTTTGAAATAAAGCTATGTGGAAATATTTATTAAAATAATATGTAACTGAAAGAGACCCCAAAAAAAACATGCAATGGGAACATAGATATTGCATTTTCAATTGATTACTTTTGGCTATTAACATCCCTACTTATTGAAAACAAATGAGAAATATGTTGCACTATATGTTATAACTAAAATAACTACTATATGCAACATTTATTTATTTATTTATTACCCTACTTTACTTGAGAAAAATAAATTCCTCTCTTCAAGTATAGGAGTACTTCCAATGTAACCATGTGCGTAATACGTGTAAAAATGCATTCATACTCAAGTTTAAAACATAATATTTAATACATACTTGAGTATGAAGAACCAGTTGTCTTAATGATGATGTCAAGAAGTATGGAAGAATCAAGGAGTGGTGTGTCCTTATAGTTGCTTGAAACCAATTTTCAATAAAATGAAAATGCTTTTGGTTTACCTTATTATTTGGCTCATTTGGCATATCCTCCTTTACCATGCCATGCAAATATGCTATTATGACATGACTATCCACTTGTGTGCTTAGAGGATTTGTAGATAGGCATGTAAAAAATTCTTCAATCTCAGGTTTTAATTCTCTCTCCATTGAATGCAATCCATGGTTCTATAGTTTCCTCAACAAGTTTGCAAGAGTAAATATATTCGTGTGGATGTGATTCATGGAGTTGTTTTTCTTCTATCGCTTTTGGAAAGGTAGATAATTTCTTGACTGTTGTCAAGATGTGTTCTTCCTGAGACGCAGAGGTCCTAGTTGTTGCTACTATTTGAGAGAGTTCTCCCAAAATCTTAATCATCTTTGAATATTGCTTCGCTGGTTGCTAATCCATGTCATGCACATGGATTAGTGTATGGAGTTCTTATTAAAAATCATAAATAAATAAGAAGAAAACACACTTAAAACAAATGTTAGCAAACCAATCATGTAGTCAAAGTGCCACTGTGCTACTAGGATCCTGCTGTCACCAAGTTATATTCTCACAAAAGTTAGTATTCTCTTCTTTTCATGAATCAATCTAAAGGAAAACACACTTGCAAATAAAAATAAAGAAAAACGAGTCTTTAGATCCTACCTTTAATTCTATGCAAATGAAAAAGAAACTAGAGAATCAATTAGAGACAACCAGACTTTGGAGAAACCCCACCATAATGGACATGTAGCTCTTCACTTACGTCTTATGGAGCAATATTTTGATCTACATGAGGTGCAACTATTACAAAAGGTATGTATCGCATCTTCATATTTAGAACCAGATCAATTTCTATGGTATAAAGGGCTTTGTTCTCATTAACCACTTGTTATGTGGTCAATTTTCACGGAGGAAATGATAGCACATTATGAGGATACAAAGAGAAACACCTTCTTTATCCAATTGATAAATCTCAAACAAAAGTCTTCAATGGCAGAGCTTATTAAGGACTTTCAAAAATTGAATATAAGGGAAAATGATATTCCAGAGAAGAAGAGGATTGATGTATCCATAGGGACTTTAAAGGATAACGTTCAACATGAGATTCGTCTTTGGGAACCCGATTCATTGGAGAAGGCATTCAAGTTGGCAAGAAAAGTGGAAAGCAAAATTATGGAAACAAGGAAGTCTACCCCTCACAATTATAAAGATGGAAGTGTTGTTTCTCCTAGCCTTCCACCACCTACAAGGTTGTTATCCGTACTTAAACAAGAATGCAATAAAATACAGAGATAACCATAAAGACAGATATGCAGCAGAAATAATACTTCATTTCATTACTGTAAAATACTGAAATATGCTTACAAACAGAAATGGAAATAAACCAGCTAGGGCGATGGTAACTTATCTCTGAGAAGAGATGTGGCAGCTACATGCCTCTGAACTGTTCTGAACTGTGTTACGATGAGGCTCGAAGGCATATTTATTGTTGAGAAACAATGTAAAA
>APFE030584552.1:0-27642 GCA_000404065.3 Pinus taeda
AATTAGAACTAAGAAAATAAATCAGCAGAAGGACAAGATAATTCCATCATGTCATTAGTCATTAAAAAGCTATGTACATTACTAATCTACAATCAACCGGTTGAACACACTTGCATGAATTAAAATTGCATGAATGAAAAATCTAATCTATAAAATTTGAAAGCAATCAAATGACATAATGAAATCAAAGCAAAATTTACAAAATGAAATCTACTCTAGCTTACATTCTAATATGCTCCATGACATCTACTTCACATCTCCTTCCATGTTGAGAACATCAAAGCTTTATTCAAATTCTTCAAAATTACAAAGTACAACAAAGCTCTCTAAATCTTCCAAAAGCCATCAAGGAAGAACTACAAACTCCAAGCTAAAGAACTCCAAACTCTAAGCTTACAAGCTGAGACTAATGATCTAACAAATGAAGGAGAGAGATCTCCTATTTATACAAAAAGATGAGAAGCCATCTCATTAATGAGAGTCCATGAATCTCTCCCTCTACCTCTATAGTCCTAATCAAAATAGGAACTGATAAGACACATGTATTCTTAGAGTTACAATACAATTAGGAGATGTGACACATATCCTCATGATCCCATGATTCTTTCCACTCAAATTCGAATTTGGCCTTAGAGTGCCACATAAGGGTCTTCTAGAAGCCTCCTTTCAACCTACACATGTCAACTCTCAACCCATTTGTTAGGTATAAGCATATGCACATATTTCCTAATTTTTAAACACAAATTCACTTAAAAGGCTTAGAATTAATCAAGATTGGAAAAACATAAATTTGGCCCAATGATAATGAAAGTGGGATGAATGTGGTGACATAGTAGTGAAATGGAGGTGATATAATGGACATAATAGTGAAAGTGTAATGGAAATGAATGACATTTTCAAGACTCAACAACGACTCTAGGAAGTAACAACTAATTGATAGAAGATCATTGTATGGATAATTAAGCTAAGGAAGGTAAGTCTGTTTCTTGTACATAGGCAAAGGGGAAGGCTCCTGTAGCTAGGTGTGTGGAGACCCTGGTAAGTCCACAAGCTGAGTGTGTGGGCCCCTGTAGTTGAGTGCACAGGGAAGAATAGTATGTACTTGAAAGAATACATCTAATGAAGAAAAATTTGATCCATAAACTGTGCATCTATGTATCTGTATTTACTTTTTCAGTTCTTGTATTTTCATTCTCTATTTGAAATTATATGAATGAATTCTTATCTAATGTGTGAAAGTAGTAGATTAGTATGATTTATTGATATTATGAATGTTTAAAGACCTTCATGAAGGTATAAATGATGTTTATGTGAATTACTATAATTATTTGTTTTTGAAAGATTAGGGTTCACAAAGAAATAACTAAGCCCTAGAAGTTGCAAGAACCCATCACACAAACCTCTGGATGCAGAAACCTAGTTATGTCATCCCCCAATACTGCTTCAAGAGAGACTGCAACCTACGCTATTCTAGTTGTTGCCAAAAGGGCCAGCAGTTTAGGGATTTGTTGGTTGGTGTAGCTAACTTTGAACCTAGGTCAGGGCCCCGTCAAACCAACAAATGGTTCTTTTGTTAGGACTGGGATCTATCTAAGGAATGTGTGATAAGTGGTTCCCCACTAAGAAAGAAATTGAAAAGTGGATAGATCAAAAACTACATGCATTTGCAACTCAAGAGAACAAGAATTCGTGCCTATCGAAGGAAGAGTGGATGAATAAATACCTATTCACAAATGAACATGAGATATTCTTTTTCTCTTTCCCCTACAAATTGCACAAGTGGCTGTCCAAATTTTTTGATAGTCAAGGTATGTGGAAGCTTAAAGGCCCTATTTTGTGGACCCCGGAACTAGTGAAGATATTGGAGGCTTCAAAAAAGAAAATTGTGTGGGTTATAGACCACTGGATCGATAGTATTCTGGGAGGATTCATTACCAAGTTCAATATTGATACTTCCTCCATTTATAGTGAAGGGGAGCACAGGTTTTTCAAGGGACTGAGAGGTAAGTACCTAAAATCCCTGAAGACCTGGATTAAGATGTTATTGTGTGAAAAGCGGGTTATGCCTTTAAATTGATGTTTGGGACCATGCAAAGTGGGAGACCATTTAGAAGGAATGTAGATTCATGCTCTCAATATAGTCCACTACTAGGATCATCAGATAGTGATGACGAAGATAGTATTATGAGGACTCTACAAAGCATGTTGCAGATAATAAGCCAGGTTATCACAAGGATACCTCATCCATCCACTCCACCTCCACCTCCACCTCCATCGCAGACACCTACACCTTCGCCTCCACCTCAACCTCCATCATTTAGCATGGTAAACACGATGACTATGCCTATATTTAAGGGTCTAGGGTCTGAATACCCTCAACAATTTGTGTTGGTTGCAGATGTTGTATGGAAGGCACAACAAATTTCTGATGACGATATGAAGAAAGCACAGCTAGTTACAACATTACATGATAGAGTGATGAGTTGGTATATCAAATTTTTCTCAGGTAAACGCAATGCGACTATGCTATAAACCCAACAATCACTGAACAATGAGTTTAAGAAACCCAAATCACAAGCCCAGCCAATAACAAAATTTAAAGAGATTCAACAGAGGGTGAACGAGTCTACATGGGACTTGATCAAATACTGAACTGTCTAATTCAATAGGTTAACATGGTAATCATAGTTTATTAACATAGAGGCTGGTACATTGCTTCGCTCCTACCTCACCTGAGATTACCACTATCACAACAGTAAATAGGAATGCAAGCTGAAGTCTTGGAGATTTCCATGAGATTGGAGGCTTCACTTGTGTAGGACAGGAATTTTGGGGTACAACAGATTCAGTCACAACTAGCCAGCCTACACATGGAGTTACAAAGCATTAAGAAGGGAAAGAAAGTCTAGCCCAAGGTGCACGCGGAAGTTTGGTACCTGATGTGCAAAGGCCATGGTCATGATAAGGACCACTATCCAGTCTATAAGAATTACCTTATTGGGGGAGGTCTTGTTCCCCTGAAGCCAAAAAATACCACTAGGTCGAGTACAAGAGTAGCCTTATGGTGAACTATCTGTCAAACCTTTGGGAAACACTCGACTGATAACTCTCATCTCTTGCAAAAAAAATTGCAAACTCCGCAGCAGCTATTTTACACTTTCTACAAATCAGTTGGGCATTATGAGAGCAACTGTCGACGCTATGAACTAATGATGGAGCGGACCCCTACGTATAGGACGCAGGTGAAAAATCAACCACAGGATCAAGGCGTGGGTGAAGTGCATGGAGGATTCCATGGTTGAGGAAGAGGATGAGGAGGAGAAGATGGAAGGAATCATGGATAGGTTATTTGTTACAATTGTGGAGTGGCATGTCTTTTTCATGTGACTGTCAGAATTCAACACTCCCTTCCTGTCATTATTGCCGGAAGTTTGATCATGTTATAGAAGATTTCCCTGTACTTTTAACAAAGGCACACGAAAAGAAAGCTCAAACACTTATGCAAAATATTCAAATGATGAGAGCAGAGCCTCACGAAGATGAGCCTAGCGTCAATATCGTGACACGAAGCTGTCTAGCCACAGGAGAAGATAAGGGGAAGTAGCAAGAGGATGAAGCATGGGTACATAAGGCTACTGAGAAGGAAGTTAGGTTTGATCTAAGTTGTGTAAATGAAACCTTTATGGAACTAAAAAGAGCTTCATAGAAGCCTCTACATCAGGAAGTTAGGAGAAGTTTGGTAGAAACAATAGTGCACAAGATGTAGACCCTCCGTTACTAGCAACACTTTTGAATACTTGCATGAAGATTTTATGGGATAGAAGCTCGGTAGAAGGGCTACAAGAGCTAATTGATAATTGTACATGTAATATTAAAACTCCTCCAGAATAGCGCGCAATACACAAAGTGGGAAAAATCAAGAAGCGAACAGGTCGCGAGATGAGACTGGATGCACAAATTGGGGAGTACAAGATGGACTAGGTAATTCTCGATCTAGGATTTGATGTGAATGTTTTACCAAAGCAAACATGGGAAAGAATGGGGAGGCCTGCGCTACAATGGTCTCCTATCAGTACTTCATCTATAGTTTGATTTATGTAGCTACATGTTTACAGTCTTATTCAAGTTCTAATTTTGTAGACAACATGTTTTAAGATCTCTTAAGTTCAAAGTTTGGAAATTATCACAAGAAGTAAGAGGATAAACCTTGTCTTCAAATATACATCCACACTTTATCTTTAAAAGTATTCTTAAACTTTTTCTTTAACAATATATTAGGATTTCCATTGCATTAAACCACTTTAGGATACCAACAGAACAAGACCCCAAAACAAGATAAAACTGTAAACAATGAGGTAAGAAAAGGGTTGTCTAGCACATACAGTGCACTACACTTCATTAGTTTACGACTCCTGGATTGATAACTTATGTAGCAATTTATGACATACTAAATTGACTAAACATTTTGGCGTTGTTGCTGGGGAAGTGTAACTAGGTAGCCTATCTCTTACATTAAAAAAAAAGGGGGGGGGAATTAAATTTCTTGAGTATGCTCTCCCCCTTGCACCTAGTGTGATCTGGATGATCAGAAAATAATAATATAATAATAATAATAATAATAATATATAAATAAATAAATAAAAAATAATAAATCAATATAATAATAAATAAATAAATATAAATAAATAAAATTAAAATATAAAAATATAAAAATATAAAATAAAAAAAAATTATTAGTCCAATAATTACTTGATTATGCTCTCCTCTTGCACCTAGTGTGATCTGGAGGATCAGAAAAAAGGATTATTAACCTAATTAAAATCACCAAAAAAAAATGACATGCATAAAGAGAGAGATTCTAGGGGAAGGTTTATAGCTACGGGAAAAAGTTCGATTTTTACAACTCTAACTACTTCAAGGAATAGGCAAGATACACCTCCATCCTAGACTCATGCTCCCAACCTTAGGATTCCTAGAATTCAAGGGGCAGCAACTGAATTATAAGATTCTCCCACTCCATCTACTAAATCTGACCTAGGAGAAGAACCCTTCTTCACCTCCATAGGGGAGCCTATTGCAGTTGAAGAAGTAGAATTACCTAGAGAAGAAGAGGAGGTAGAGACTCTCTCTCACCAACCATTAATAGAAGAGACAGAAGATTCTAAGGAAACTATCATGGTAGAAGAAGACCAAGATGGAGAATTTTCACTATTTGGAGGAAGGGGTAGAGGCAGAGGAAGAGGAAACAATGGAGGAGGTAGAGGAAATAGGGAAGGAGATAACTCATTTGGATTCCCTATAGTAGATGAGGAAACCCATACAACAATGAAAAACATTTCACCATCTGTCCTCCCAAACTTTTATGGATTGCGAAGTGAGGATCCTGAAACATTTCTATTTGAGTTTAAAGTCCTATGCCGAACCTATGACTATTTAGAAGACTCTCAAAAACTCAAATTGTTCCCTTCAACATTGAAAGGGGCTGCTCTGAAATGGTTTATGGGATTAGTCACTCAATCTATTAGGACTTGGAATGATATGAGGCAAGCATTTTTGGATAGATATTTGGATTATTGTATGCCTACCAACCATAAGGATGAGATATTCAAAATGATGCAAAAAGAAGATGAGAACTTAGAGGATTTGCTTGAGAGGTTTCAATACAACTTAAAGAGAGCAAAAATGAACAATTTAGATGAGGAAACCTTGAAATCCCTTTTATTGAAAGCCATTAGAGATGAATTGATATATATTTTAAACATGATAGGGAAGGGAGACATCTCACAACTTCCATTAAGTGACATAGCAGAACTATGTGTCCATCTCTCAAGAGGAAAATCTAAAACTGGAAAAGGGCCTAGAGATCCTTCTCTTATTAGAGCAAATAAATTTTCAACTGGGACAGTAAGTAGGGAAGAAATTGGCAATATGCTTGATGAGTTCAAAACTGACATTCTAGGGAGCCTTAGTGAACAACTATACACCCTCAGAATTCAAAACAAGCAGAAAATAGAAGCTGATGCCTTAGCCATATTTTGCCCAAAATGTAGAAAGAAACATGCTCTAAGAGAATGTCCCTTAGATGCAAAAGTTGTAGAAACATGTATGATTTGCTCGGAAGGTCATGAGACCAAGGATTGTCCTTCAATCCTAGGTCTTAAAGCCGTCTTTCAAGAGGAAGTAGTTTCAAATTTTGTAGAACCTCTTTGCTTTCTTTCAAGAAGACCTTGGCAAGGGAAAAAAATCAAGGATTTAACAATACAATGAATTTTCAGCCCTCACCAAATTGGAATTCCTGGCAACAACCTTGGCCTCAACTTCAAAATCAGTATCAATCTCAATCATGGGCATAAGGGGTACAAAATTATTATAGGAGATTTGCTCAATATTATCAATATCCTCCATCTTATTAGGGCTATCCTCCCCCACAAAACCAACAACAACCTCCTGAACAAAATCAAAATCCTCAACTCTTGCTTCCATTTCAACAGAATCCAAATCAACTACTAGCCCAGCCATTACCAAATCCCAACAAAAAAAACCCTCAGAATGCTTACATGGTAGAAGGACAACCATTTCCTACCTACATGATTATTCCTCTAGATCTTATTGATGTTCAACTTAGATCTGGTAGGATTTTAGAAAAGGAAAAACCTTCTATAGATATTCAAGAGCAAGATGCTTCTGAGGAGGATTTTCTGAAAGTCAATAAAAGTTTTGAAGAAACATGCCTTCAAAACCCAACCATTCAAAAATAAAAACAAAAAGAGTCAATCCACACAACTCCTATAGTTGAGAAACCTATATCTACATCCACACCTCCTTTTCTTGGGAGATTACAAATTGACAAGCGGGTGGAAAAACAAATCTTGTTGCCTGACTATGATTTCCTAGATGAATTAAACAATGTCTGTATCAAGATTCCCTTGCTACAAGCCATTAGAGAAATTCCTATTCTAGCAAAAACAATAAAGGAGTTGAGTATCAAAAGACTAGGTAGGAATACAAGAGACACAAAAAGAATCCACCTGGTAGGAAAAATAGCAGATATCATGATGGGAAAGATTACCATGCAGAAATATGTGGATCCAAGAAGTCCAATTGTCAAGACACACATAAATGGAATGGAAATTCCAAGTACATTGATTGACTTAGGGGTTTCTATAAACATTATGAGTAGACAGACTATGGAACAACTTAAACTTCCTAATATTCTTTTCACACATACCTTACTGCAACTTGTAGATAGATCATTAATCAAACCAGATGGTGTACTAGAAGATATTTCGGTCTCCTTGGATTCTTGGGAATATCTGGTGGATTTCATGATTTTGACTCCCAATAATAATCTCAGAGGACACCCACTCATCTTAGGAAGACCTTGGCTAGCCACAGCTGATGCTTTTATTAGTTGTAGATCTAGTGACATATACATTTCTAATGGTAGCTCAACAAAGAAATTTACTTTGTATCCTGCAACAAAATAAATTACAGAAGTAGGAGACAATGAATGGGTCGATGATGAAGATGATATACAACCTATCTTTACTCTTTATAAAGTTAGTGAGGATAGTCAAATCCTGAACACATTAGAAAATTTTGAAACGTCTTCAGAATATGATCACACACAATTTCAGTTAGATTTTGATATTGAATAGGCAAACGTCTCTCTACTCTATGGAAGAGTTTGGCAATTCTGCAGTTGAAATTTTTCCAAGTAGAACATTGAATATCAACAAAAACTTGGAAAAGTTACAACAAGAGGAGCTAACCAAAATCTTACAAAAGCATTCTGTTGCATTTGCATGGGAGTATACTGATATGAATGATATTGACCATAAGACTTGCATCCATCATATCTATATTGAGGAAAATAGTAGACCAACCAGACAACCTCAAATAAGGATGAATCCAAATCTTAGGGAGATTGTGAAAGAAGAGCTCCAAAAAATACTCAATGTAAACTTCATTTACCCAATCTCAGATAGTCGATGGGTTTCTCCCTTAGTGATAGTGCCCAAAACGAATGGTAAATGGAGGGTGTGCATTGATTATAGGGAATTGAATAAAGCAACTTTGAAGGATCACTTTCCTTTTCCCTTTATAGATCAAGTATTAGATACATTAGCAGGCAAAAAGTACTTTTCGTTTTTGGATGCTTTTAGTGGTTATAATCAAATTCAGGTAGCACGTAAAGATCAGGATTAAAAAACATTTACTTTTCCATGGGGAACTTTTGCCTACCAAGTGCTTCCTTTTGGATTATGTAATGCACCTGCAACATTCCAAAGAGCAGTACTAGGAATTTTTTCTGATCTAATCCATGATTTTGTAGAGGTATATATGGATGATTTTACAGTTTGAAGAAGCCTTGGAAAATTTTGAAAAAGTCCTCAAAAGATGTAAAGAAACAAACCTTTCATTAAGCCATGAAAAATGCTTTATGATGTTTACTGAAGGTATTGTTTTGGGACATCACATTTCAGGGGATGGGATTAAAGTGGACAAATCCAAAGTTGAAGTCATCTCCAAGTTACCTATTCCAAATTGTCAAAAAGATGTTAGAAGTTTTCCAGGATTTACTTGATATTATAGAATATTTATAGAAAACTTTACCAAAATAACATCTCCACTCTTCAAATTGCTTACAAAAGACTGTGAATTCAAGTGGAGTCCTAATTGCTAATCAACATTTGAAGCCTTGAAAACAAGAATATCTTAAGCACCTATTTAAAGAGGACCAAATTGGAAACTTCCTTTCCATATTTTTGCCGATGCTTCAGATATAGCTCTAGGAGCTGTACTAGGACAAAAAGACTTGATTCCTTATGTCATTTACTATACAAGTAAAAATTTGACTCCCACTGAGTTAAATTATACTGTGACTAAAAAAGAGTTCTTAGTCGTCGTTCATGCAATTAATAAGTTCAAACATTATATAACAGGCTATGAAACTTTTATTCATACTAATCATTATGAAATTAGATATTTGATGAACAAACCTATTACTAATGTCAGAGTTCCAAGATGGCTCCTACTTTTACAGGAATTCAATATTACTATGTTAGATAGACCTGGGAAACAAAACACAGTTGTTGATTTCTTGTCTAGGATTCAGAATATCAAATAAGACTCTCCTGTAGAGGATAAGTTTCTTAATGAATACTTATTTGTAGTAACTACTAAAACTCCTTGGTTTATAAATATGGCTAACTATTTGGTTACAGGGAAACTAGCTCCACATTTATTTCCTAGGGAAAGAAGAAATATTATTCAGGATAGTTCAAGATATTAATGGATTTATAACGAATTGTATAAAACAGGGCCAGACTTTATGATCAGAAGATGTGTCAGGGAAGATGAAATGTCTAATATTCTCAAAGCATGTAATGATGAACCGTGTGGTGGACACTTTGCTGATAAGAGGGCAGCTTATAAAACCCTTTCTTTAAGATATTTTTGGTTGTCCCTCTTCAAAGATGCAAAAAAATATGTCAAAAGGTGTGACAGCTTCCAAAGGGTAGGGAAACCTACCCCCTCAAATGAGATGCCATTACAACCTCAGGTACTCATCGAACCCTTTGAAAAATGGACTTTATACTTTATTGGACCTATTAATCCTCCATCCAAGCAGAAAAAGTATATATTGGTATGTACTGATTATGTCACTAAATGGGTAGAATCCAAATCATTATTCTGTGCTAATGAAAATACAGTAGTTAATTTTCTTTATAAGGATAGTTTTACTCACTTTGGCGTTCCAAGGGAAATTGTGACAGATCAAGGAAGTCAATTCACATCCAAAATGATGGAGAAGCTTATGGAAGAGTACAAGGTCAAGCATAGGAATTCCACTCCTTATCATCTGCAAGAAAACGGTCAAGTAGAGTCCACAAATAAAGTAATTGAAGGAATCATTACCAAGACTTTGCATCTACATAGAAGATATTGGGCAAAAAGGCTTCCTGGAGCCTTATGGGCCTACAGAACTACATGGCAGAACAAAACGGGACACACTCCCTATGAACTTGTTTATGGGAAGGAAGTTCTGCTCTCCATTGAGTTCAAAGTTAAAACCTTCAAGATGGAAGTTCATTTGGGAATGGATCTATCAGAAGCTGAAAAGCATAGACTGGAGCAGTTGAATGAACTAGATGAGATCATACAAGAAGCAGTTTAAAGAACTGATCTCGTTCAGCAGTAGAGAGCTAAGTGGCATGACAAATACATCAAGGACAAAAGGTTTCAAGAAGGAGATTGGGCATTGTTGTTTGATTCAAAGTTCAAATATTTTCAAGGTAAATTTCAGACTCATTGGCTTGGGCCATATGAGATTGAAAAAGTTTTTAGCAATGGAGAAGTAAGAATCAAAACAATTGATGAGCATCAAACTCCTCTCCTTGTGAATGGTAATAGATTGAAGATCTATCATAAGCTAATCTCAAAGGAGGAGTTTATCAAAATCTTTCAAGAGAACTCTACAATGAGGCTGGTGAAGAAGAATCATTCTTCTCCACAAGCCTACTCTTTATTTTTTCATCATCATCTAAAAAAAAAAAATTGTATAAGCTTGAAAACCAATCACTGATTGGCATTCTTATATAGAAAATACAGGGCAAAAATCAAAAGATTCTGACACCCTATATTTTCCAAAAAAATATCTCATTTCACTCATGGTTTGTTTCATTCCATTTCATTTCATTTCGCTCCATCTCGCCACCACATTCCATCAATAAAATTTCTTTCAGTTTCTCTTCATATTCACCTTTTCATGTATCATCCATATATTCATTTTTCATTTCCATTCATTCACCAAGTCATATGTTATTCACAATATCATTTTCCACAATTGAATTATGGTTCCGTAGCTGAATTCTGATTCTGCAGTTGACTATTGATTCCACAGCTAATCCCATTACTTTGCAGTGACAGTCAAGTGATTAGCCAAAAAATAATAAAAGAAAGATGCAAGTATGGAAGGAGAATATCTTTGAAGACATCAACACCTAAAAAGCACCTACAAAGGAAAGAAATTAAAATTTAGCAAAACGAAAGAGGTATGATTCCAAGGTATGAACAAAACCATTTCAAATAGCATTTCAAAAGCATAATTTGTATAGTTTGTAAATCACAGCTCCATAACTTGTAATAATTTGACTTGATGGTTTCCTTAACTCCACCATATCCTCTGCATCAATCCTAACAGTCTCATAATCTATTTCTAAGTTTAACTCGTACTTAGTCATACACCCTCAATACATCTGTTAAAACAGCTAATCATGCAGACATGAGCTTATTAAATACGGCTCTCTTCCACTGACATTCCACTCCGCAGCCTTTTTATGAACTCAAACTCCATTGAGTCTTGCAAATTTTCACGAGTGACACTCTGTCTCCACACTTGCACACCAAGTTTTACAGTCCTCGGTTCTTTTTTCATTTACATAGACTTCTACTCCGTAAACCCTCTTTCATTTCATGCTCAGTACTCTCCCCATTTCGTAACCACCAATTTTCTCCACGGCCCTCTTCTATTTTCCACTCACATAACCATTATGCTCCCATAAAATTGTCATTTACAGAGGTGTATTCACAATGAGAAGGAAGAATGGGTCTTATAGTGAGAACAGAGCCCGACGGAGTTAAATTCATGGAAGGCTACCTGCAGCTTAAGAGCACATTGAAGAATGCAGGATGGTTGCAATTCATTAATAAATTCGAGGCTCAACACAAGGAAGTTACAAAAACATTTGCAAGATCTTTCAATGGTACAAAAGTTGAAATTGGAGACATCAAATTTCCAGTGATAGAATCATCAATTGCAGCAGCCACAGAGCTTCCACAAGAAGGGAAGAGATGGTTTAAGAACATGGATTTCGAGTGAAAAGGTCTGGAGGGTCATTCTTCATAATCCAAGTATGGACATATCAACCTTTAAATGAGGAATTCCTATTTCAGCCTTAAAAGATAAGTGGAGTAGTCTGTTGTTGATCATTCAGAAATTCATTACATGTGAGGGCAAGTATGGCTCCATGTATATGTATCATATCAGATTATTAATGAATTTCTTGGAGAATGAAACTATCAACATCCCTTACTTCTTGTTGAATAGTTTGAGAAAAATGTCTACTACTGTGTAAAAGAATATAGATGATGTGGAACCTCATCTCTACCATCATGGCCTTATTAAGATCTTGGTTGAAAATCATTTGAAAGAGAGGGAAGATACATCGGAAAAATTCCTAGTTTGGAACTTCTTCCAAGACCCTCCTAAAGTGCCTGAGGGGAGTTCAGAAAAGAGAAGTAGGAGGAAAAGAACAACTTTAACAATCCAAGATACTCCTACTACTGTGACCAAGGAAAACAGTGAAGAAGAATTGCCTTCTGAAACTTGACTAAAATTAGGAAACAAGCAAAACAGAAAGGAAAGAGGAAAATTGAAGACATTTACCAGACTCCTGAGCCTTCTTCAGAGGAAGAGTAAGTGCTTTCTAAAAGATTAGTTCATCTTAAAGAATAGTCAACTAAATAAAAACAAAAAGGAAATGAGAAACAGATCATAGGAAAGGGAGACATAAGCTCACAAGGTCTAAGAAGAAGCTCTAGATTAAAGGGCAAGTTGAAGAAAACACAAATCAAAGGAGCACAATTCTAGACTTGGGGGGTGAAACTCCAGATCAGTCACCAGAAAACACTCCACCTGATCAAATTCCATAGTATTCTCCTTCTCATCAGTTAGATTTTGAAACTAGTCCAAAGAAAACAACTCTGGAAGTTGATCAATCCCAGCAACAGATGTATGATTTCATTGAATCATTGGAACAAGAGAAAAATATAGTAGAACAAGGAACTTCATCCAATCATCCAGGTACAACTTAGGAAAATTTGATTCAGTCATTGAAGTAAGAAATTTATGAGCTGGAAGTCTTAAACAAACATATCCAAAGGCATAATGAAACCTTAAAAGAACGGGCACGCTTGCAGGTCTCCAAGTTGAAATCAGATCTAGCTTTTTTGAAGAGATGCAGAGACTCAGTAGTTATCCCTGTCTTCGCCCGGATCAATCATCATCTCCACACTCCATCCAGTCATGGAGTGTTCACAAAAGCCAGTCTTGCGCTTTTAAGGTTGGAGATCAGTAGAGTCAGGAAAAATCTTGATCGCCTTTCTCGGAGCCTTCTGGTTTTACACTTGGAGCTGTCAAACCAGTTCTCTCCCTCCCTATGGGCTAGAGTAGACGCTTGCTCAGCATTAAAATCGGTTCGTTTGGAAGAGATCAGAAGGCAAAAGCAGGCAGCAAAGTTCCAGGTCCTGTCTCAGCGGTCCGCAAGCGATGACTCTGTGAATACGAGTTCTCGAAGCTGCGTTACAGTTTCTCAGAGGTCTGCCCTGCGGTCCTGGGTTTCCTCCTTCTATCAAGATCGCCCTGGAGAGCCCCTTGATGTCCCTTCATCCCAGCAGTCTGCGTGTAGCCTCAGGGCAGCCTCTTCATCGAATGGCTGCGCGGACCTCGCAGACAGCTCTGAGCGTTCCCTGGATCCCTCGGGGAATTCGGTTTCCTTTAACCTCTCCGAAAGTCCTCTTCAGCTTTCCAGGTCGACAAGTGAGCGTTTCCCGGAGTCTTTGAGGGCTCAGAGTACTCAGTTGCAGCGCTCAGACGTCGAAAGGACTGCTGCGCCTCCTTCTCCCGACATTTCTCCAGGTCTGGGCGATGAGGGAGGCTCTCTGGTGCGTATCCCCTCCGCTGGCGACGATAGACCCCTAGCTGGTAGTTTGATCGATGATATCCAGATTTCTTCGTCGCCCTCGCCAGATGTAAGTTGCGTGATGGTCAGGGGTATGCGTTCATTCTCTGAACGGGAGCGTTCTCGAGGTTGCGGGTTTCACACAGCCAGGTCCAAGATTGGCAGCAGGGGCGGTACGTGGAGCAGCGAAGCCCAAGCCGGTTGCTCGGTAGGTGTGGTCAAGGTAAGTTCAACCGGTTTCCATGATAGCGTCAGCGGTGGGGTTTTTAGCGGTAATGGTAAGATTCCGAGCATACGAAACCTCGTTTTTAGCACGAGTTTAGGTATGAGCGATAGCGGCAATAGGATCATCAGTAATGAAGATTTAAATGAACATAGCATAAAAGATAAGAACAGTAATTATTTTAATAAGTCTATCGGTCCAAATAACATTAATAAGGAGAACAATATAGGTAGAGGCATTAATAATATTAAACTAGATAATAATATTTATAATAGTAGAGTTAATTATACGCGCAATTCTAGGATCAGCAGAGATAACATTATCAGAGAGAGGGATAATGAGAGTACAATTCCTAATATTAATGAGTTTTTTAATAACACTAAGATTGATAATATTAATGAGTTTTTTAATAACTCTAAGATTGATAATATTAATAGGACTTCTAGAAATAGCGGCAGCATTATTGATGATAATGTAGGGGTGTCAAATTTGTCTCTAATTTGTCCGGTAGACAATGAGGGCCCTAGCAGTATTAGTGTTCTAGAGGACCGTTCCAAAAAGGTCTCCCCCCCCTCGTCTGAGCGGAATAGTAAGGTGGTTAACCTTTCTAGCCATTCCATCTCCCCATCAGTTTTTGGTCTTCTTAGCAAGGGCCTTAACTTTGCCCTTACCCCTAGGAAAATCCCTGTTGATGACATTATTTGTGATGTGGAGCAGGGTATTAGAGGTCTGCCTGATAATATCAAGGATACAATCAGATAGGATTGTGCTGTGGTCCTGAGGAAGGCTAAACCTCCTCGAAGGAACCTCGGCAAAGAGGAGATAGCTGCCTTAAAGTCCTTAAACCAGAATGAGGATATTGTGGTCCTTAAGGCGGACAAAGGAGGGGCGACGGTCATCCTCAATAAAGAGGATTACCGGAGCAAGATGTTAGATCATCTTTGCAACAGTGGCAGCTACAAAAAGCTTGCCAAGAACCCTCTGAAGAAAATATCCAAGGCAGTGGCTCTCGCTATCAAGTCGAGCAACTCAGTGGGGGCTCTGTCCCGTAAACTCATTGAGAGCAACCCCATCACTCCCAAAATTTATGGGGTGCCAAAAATTCACAAGGAAGGGGTCCCTCTGAGGCCTATTGTCAACACCATAGGGGGTCCAACCTAACTTCTAGCCAAACACCTGGCTCTTAAGCTGAAGCCACTTGTGGGCCGTACTGAGTCCTTCGTGAAGGACTCCGTATCCTTCATCTCGGATCTCAAGGATATTAGGCTGGACCCAGAGGACATTCTTGTCAGCTTTGATGTTGTCTCCTTGTTCACGTGCATTCCCATTAGAGAAGCCATGGAAGTGATATATCGCCTAACAGATCCGGACACCACGCGTCTTGTTGAGGTTTGTCTCACTTCCACATTCTTCTGTTTTGAAGGGGAGTTATATGAGCAAACCTGTGGTGTTGCCATGGGTTCCCCCCTCTCCCCAATCGTGGCTAATCTTTTTATGGAAGATTTCGAAGCCAAGGCTCTTGCCTCGGCCCGTCTCCTTCCGAAGCTGTGGAAAAGATATGTAGATGACACGAATGTCATCTGGCCCCATGGCCATGAGGAGCTGGATCGTTTCCTGGATCACCTCAACGGCCAGTCCTCTGCCATTAAGTTCACCATGGAAAAGGAGGTCAATGGCAGCCTCCCTTTCCTGGATATTCTTATTTCCAGGAGGATGGATGGCTCTCTCTCCCACGCCGTGTTTCGTAAGAAGACACACACAGAGCAGTATCTTCACGCGGATTCCCATCATTTCCCTGCTCAAAAGATGGGTGTTCTCAACACCTTGGCTACGCGTGCCCTCAGGATTTCAGATAAAGAAAACCTGGATAGGGAGAGAAACCACCTCCTTGATGTCTTTGTGGAGAATGGTTACAGCAGGCACCTTGGTCGGAAGGCTTTCCTTACAGCCTCCAAAAATGCGTTTAGTAAAAAAGAACCTAAGGAGCGCCTTGCAGGTGTCCATCTCCCATATATCCAAGGGACCACGGATAGGATTGCTCGGATCCTTAGGAGGTTTGACATCCCCTCAACCTTCAGGCCTCTCAGAACCATTCGTAACTCCCTGAGGTCAGTAAAGGATCCGGTCGACCCCAAAGACACGAAAGGTGTCTATTTGATCCCCTGCTCTTGTGGGACCCCTTATATAGGGGAAACAGGGCGCTCCATCCAACAGAGAATTTGTGAGCATGCAGCGGACCTAAGGCATGGTAGAATAAAGTCCTCAGCTCTAGCAGAGCATGTGGACAAAACTAAGCATCATGTCTGCATAGAAGAGGCCAAAGTCATTGCGAGGGTGGATCGGTTTCATCATCGCAAGTTAAGAGAAGCCATTGAAATTGAGCGAAGACCCATCAATCTCAACAGAGATGATGGGTGGAAGGTAAGCAGAAGCTGGATCCCTGCGTTGTCGTCTTAAGGTGTCTTCCTCCCCCCTCTGCTCTTCTTAGGTGCTTTCTTTGGGCGGGCGCGGTTTTTTCTGGGCATCTGGTCTCGCGTATTGTTGACCATGTTGTTCTTTGTAGGATTAACCTCTTGTGGTGCATTATCTCATTTTTATGTAGAATTTACTAAATTGAGCGTAAATTATTCATCAATTATTACTATATTTACTAATAACATCATTAAACCAAATAACCTTTAATTAACATTCTCATCATTATATTTTTAAATTCATTAGTATAGTCCCATATATAATATATTAAAGAATATTAATACATATAACCATAACATAGTAATTTCATTTAGGACTTATATAGATTAATTTGAATATATTAATTAATTAATTAATATTTAATTCTAATATTATTAATTATATATAGTATTACTTTATACATATAACATTTATAATTAATTTACATATAATGCATTATTATTTTAATCAATTAATAAATTAATTTTTAATTAACCCAATTTAACCTTTTTTCTATAAAATTAATACATATAACCACATCCTAGTATTTTTATTTAAGACATATATATATAATTAATTAATTATTTAATTTTTTAGTATTATTACATGTATATTATTTTACTCATATATATCTTAATATATAACTTATATAGTAAACGCATTACTATTTTAATATACTTAATTTTTAAATTGACCTAATTTAACCCTCTCTATAAATTAAATATAAATTAATTATAAATAAGATTAATTACAATTATGATAACAATAATAAAAATAGGGCATTTAGAAAATTAGGTATAATAATTAAAGTATTAGAATATTCATATATATTTGGATAGATTTATGAATTATTAATTTAAATAAATATTGACATATATATATGTATATATTTTTACTTATAATGGAGTAATATTCGAAACTAAATTAATAAATTATTTTTTTGTTTTTATTATTCACCTGGTTAACCTAGCTCTGAATTTAATAGTATTTTAATATTAAATTAATTAGATGAAGTTTGACTGGGGTTTTGAGTGGTAAAGTAGCCGTTAGATTATTTTAGCCGTTGGAGTCTCTGCTTAGACTATTTAACAAGCTGAACTGGATCTGTATTTTCAACTTGTCCTAACGATGAACCACATTGGTTGGTTCGAAACGCGTCGGCAAAAATCTTTCTTATGTGATTTACGCTGAAGCTCTCCTTATAACTAAATTCTTCCCTTGTTAGTGGTTTATGATACAACCTTAATCTATGGCCATTAACAAGGAAAGTAATTTGTTCTTCATCAACAATTTTGATTTCGAATCATCCATTATAAAAAATAGTATCAATCTCATACGGATCAAGCCAATGAGTTTGAAATTTTCCTTGAAAATCTTTGAACTTGGAATAAAAAAGAAGTGCCCAATCACCTTCCTTGAACTTTTTAGCTTTGATTAATTTGTCATGCCACTTCAATATTTGCTTTTGAAATATGTTGGTTCTTTGAATAGAATCTTGTTGAATCTCATCTAGCTCATTCAATTGTGCCAATATTTGTTTCTGAGCTTCTGATAGATCAAGGCCCAATTTAGTTATTGTTATCAAGGTCTCCACTTGGAATCCAATTGGAAGTAAGACTTACCTTCAATAGACAAGCTCATAAGGAGTGTGTACAATTGTGTTCCTCCATGTAGTTTGGTATGCCCATAATGCTTCTGGAAGCTTTTATGCCCAATCCTTTCTATGCAAACGCACAATTTTGGTAAGAATTACTTCAAGAAATTTGTTGGTATATTCCACTTGTCCATTGGCTTTTGGATGATATGGAGAAGACTTTCGATGCTTGAGTTTGTACTTCTCCATGGTCTTTTGCACAAACAATGGTGTGAATTGGGTACCTTGATCTGATACAATTTCTCTTGGAACACCAAACCAAGTAAATATATCTTCAAAATGAAATGTAATTACAACATTCTCAGTTGCAAATAAAAGAGGTTTAGCTTCTACCCAATTTGTAACATAATCCGTGCAAACAAGTATGTACCTTTTTCTATTTAGATGGAGGAATTATTGGTCCAACAAAATCTAGAGCCCATTTTTCAATGTGTTCTACAAGTAACTGTGGTTGTAGAGGCATTTTATCTGATGGAATGGGCTTCCCCATTTTTTGACAATTATCACATATTTTAACATATTATTTGTCATCCTTGAAAATGGATGCTCAATAATATCCCAAAAGAAGGATTTTGTAAGAAATTCTTTTACTAGAAAAATTTCCTCCACATGGTTCATCATGACAATCTTTCAAGATTTCACGTACTTCATCTTCTCGAAAAAAACTTTGGATAATCAAATTAGGTCCAGTTTTGTACAAATCTCCATCTATCCACAAATAAGGTGCACTGGTTTTGATCACTTTTTTCTTTTCACTAGCTGATAGTTGTGGAGGTAACTTTCATGTAGCCAAAAAATTAGAAATATATGCAAACTAAGGTGTTTTAGTAGATACTGCAAAATATATATTCATCGGGAAGGTTATCTTTTACAAAAACATCCTCATTATTATTCCGCATTCTAGAAAGAAAATTAGCATTTGTATTTTATTTTCCTGGTTTATCAATATAGTAATGTTCATTTCTTGTAATAATAAAAACCATATTATAATTCTACCATTAGTGATTGGTTTGTTCATTAGATATCTAATGACAGAATGATCTGTATGAATGAAAGTTTCGTTACGAGTAATATAATTTCGAAATGTATTAATGGCATGAACAACAACTACAAATTCTTTTTTCTGTTACAACGTAATTTAACTCTACGAGAGTCAAATTTTTACTTGTATAGTAGTTGGCATAAGGAGTTAAATATTTTTGTCCCAAGACAACTCCTAGAGTTGTATCTGAAGCATCAGTGGAAATATGGAAAGGAAGAACCCAATTACGTCCTATTAAAATTGTTGCTTCAGTAATCTTTTATTTCAATGTCTCAAATTCTTTATGACAGCCAGAATTCCAAAAAAAATCGCAATCTTTTGTAAAGAGTTTGAAAAGTGGAGAGTCTATTTTTGTGAAATTTTGTATGAATCTCCTGTAATATCTAGTAAATCCAAGAAAACTTCTAACATCTCTTTGACAAAAAGGAATTGAAATTTTGGAAATTATTTGTACTTTAGATATATCCACTTTAATTCCATCACTTGAAATATGGTGGCCTAAAAAAATCCCTTCATTGAACATCATAAAACATTTCTCATGGCTTAATGAAAGTTTGCCACTTTACATCTAACAAGAATTTTTTCCAAATTTTCTATAGATTCTTCAAAAGTATCACCATACACAATAAATTGATCCATGTATACTTCCACAGAATCATGAATTAGATCAGAAGCAATAGCTAAGACTGCTCTCTAAAACATGGCAGGTGCATTACATAATCCAAAGGGAAGAACCCTATAGGCATATGTTCCCCATGGACATGTAAAATTATTTTTATCTTGATCTTTTGGAGCTAGTTTGATTTGGTTATATCCACTAAAACCATCTAAAAATTAAAAATACTTCTTTCCTACCAAGGTATCTAATACTTGATCTATAAAAGGTAATGGAAAATGATCTTTTAAAGTAGCCTTGTTTAGTTCCCTATAGTCAATGCACACTCTCCATTTTCCATTTTTCTTAGGAATAATCACTAAAGGTGAAACCCATTGACTATCTAATATTTTATAGATGAAATTCAAATTAAGTAATTTTTGTAATTCCTCCTTAACAGTTTCTCTCAGATTAGGATTCATCATTCTCTGAGGTTGTCTAATTGGCCTAACATTTTCTTGAATATAAATATGATGCATACAAGTTTTAGGATCAATCCCTTTCATGTCGTGTACTCCCATGCATAAACAAAAGAGTGTTTTGTAGCATATGTATCAATTTTCTCTTTTGAAATTCTACCAAATTATTGTTAATGTTCAATGTTTTATCTAGAAAAAATTCTACTTGAGAATTGCCAAATTTTTCCATAGGATGTAAAGTGAGTTGGTGACACGATGAATATTAAATATTGCATTTTTCTTGAAAACATTTAACTTTCTCACAGTATGAAGAAGAATCATTATTATTCATTAAATTTATCAATTGATCTTCTTCATCTAATTGTGAAAGGGTATAAACTAGTTGCAAATCACTAAAGTCTTCATTATCACCAACTATCCAAATCTCATTTTCTACTTTAGTTATTGTTTTTTCTAGAGGATACAATGTAAATTTCTTGATGGAATTTCCGCCATAGATTTACATATCACTAGATCTATAACTTATGAATGCATCAACTGTAGCTAGCCAAGGTCTACCAAGGATCAATGGATGGCCTCCTAAATTATTATTGGGGATTAAAATCATGAAATCTACAGGGTATTCCCAAGAATCTTATAATACTCCATCCAATTTGATAACATATCTATTTTCTAATTGTAATAATGTAGGAGTATATTTAAGATTGGGAAGCTTAAGTTTCTTCATTGTTTATTTAATCATGATGTTAATGGTTGATCCTAGATCAATCAAAGTGTTTGGAATCTCAACGCCGTTGATATGAATTTTCGCAATGGGACTAGTAGGATCTAGATATTTTTGAATAATATGTTTTCCCATCATGATATCCACAATTTTTCCTACCAATTGAATCTTTTTAATATCTTTTCTTTTTCTTCCTAGTTTTCTAATACATAACTCTTTAATAGTGTTTGCAAATATTGGTATTTTCTTTATAGAATTTAATAAAGAAATTTTAATTTGAATATTCTTAAGTTCATCTAGAATATCATAATCTGGTAAAACAATTTGCGTTTCTATTCCTTTATCAATTTTGATCCTTTCAAGAAAAGGTAGATCTTACAAAGAAACAAAAGGTTGTTCTACTAGAGGAACTATAAGATCTTTCTTTATTTGCTCATCTTTTGATAGTATAGGAACATCTTTCTTTAGAGGAATTTTTTCTTGATCAAGATTTGCATTTTTTTCATGAACTTCATCCCTTTTAGATTTTTGGATGGAAGTTGTTGGTGACTTATTTGGCAAGACCTTACCAGATCTAAGTTGAACATCATTTAGAACTAATGGAATAATCATACAATCTTGAAAATTTTGTCCTTAGACATTATAAATAGCTTCTTGATTTTTATTGTTTGGATTTGGAAGTGATTGGGCAGGTAGTTGAGTGAGTTTTTGAGGAAATGGTAATGAAAGTTGTTGATTGGATTTTGAAATTCAAAAATTTGTGTTGGTTAAGGAGGATAATATTGTGGTGGAAAAGAAGGACATGGTTGTTAGAATTGAGGAAATTGAGGATATTTTCCATAAGGATTTTTCCAACCTCGAGCCCTAGATGGATTTTTAGAATGTGGGACCAAGGTTTCCATGGCATGGGTGCAATCCAATTGTTCTATGGTTTTGCATTTGATTGAGTATTGAAACCTTGAGTCATATTTTATTGTTGATTTTTCCATGGTCTTTTAACAATAAAACAAAGAGATTCATCTTGGTTTGTTGCAGCTTCATCTTAAAAAGAAACTTTAAGACCAGATATTAAAGGACATTCCTTCATGTTATGATTTTTAGAACATATGGCACAAATTTCTATACTATCAAGGGGACATTCTCTTAAGGCATGTTTCTTCCTACACTTAGGACATAAAATAGATAATGCAATATTCTCAGCTTTTTGCTTGTTTTGTATTTTGAGGGTATCTAATTGTTCACTAAGATTCCCTAGGATATATGTTTTGAAATTATCAGGAAATTACCTATTTCAGCTCTACTTATTGTTCCAGTTGCAGATTTATTAATTCTAAACATCATAGGATATCTCATTTTTTTTCTAGTTCTAGCCTTACCCCTTGAGATATGTTTACATAAATAACAAATTTCTCCAGATGAAAGTTGTGAAACATCTTCCTTGCCAATTAAATTAAGAAGATAAATCCATTCATCTTTGATGGATTTTAACAAAATAGATTTTTAGTTCTTCATCATCCAAATTATACATCTTATCTCTTTTGATGTTGTAAGCAAATATTTCAACTATATCTTCAACGCTTTCATCCTGTTTTTGGATCATCTTAAGGAATTCATCCTTAAGATTGCGGGGCATACAATAATCCTTGTATTTCTCTACGAACCCATTTTCATTTCATCCCATGTTCTAATTGTATGTGTTCATAATCCCATAAACCATTTAAGTGCTCCATCTTTAAGAGTTGCTGGAAACAATTTCAACTTTTGAGGATTACGTAAGTAGTCATAGGTTCTACATGGAACTTCAAACTCAAAATGAAATGTTTCAGGGCCCTCATGTATTAAACCATGGAAATTAGGGAGGATGGAGGGTGATATGTTCTTCATTGTGGTTGTGGTATCTTCATCAAAGATGGGAAATCCATAAGGATTTAGTTCTCCCCTACCACATCGACCTCCACCTCCTCCTATATTTCCTTGTTTGCCTCTTCCACCTCCAATCCTAAGTTCATAATTTACAATATGTACTTCTCCTTCTCCTTCCCATGCCATTGTATATTCCTCAAAGCTAATATAAGGTTCTATAATAGGACTATCTAACTCTTCTTTTGGTTCCTCTACTAATGATATGTTAAAATAAGTTTCTTGTTGTTCTTCTTCTTCACTAGGAACTTCTAGCTCTTGGCCTAAAAGTTGTTCTCCTATTGAAGAGAGGAAAATTACTCATTCTATGGGGGATGTAGGTTCTTCAACTACAACTTCAGTAGAGGAAGTTGGTGAATCTCTAGGTTATATCTTAGATCTATGCACCTCAGGAAGTCTACGTCTACCTACCAATGATGAGATGCAAGTATGGTTGGATGGTGTGGCACTACGAGGTCTAGGTGGAGTGAGTGGTAATGTTGGAATTGAACTTATACCTCTACTTACAAATCTACCCCTAGAATTCTTTTCTCTATGCATAAATGTTTTTTTATCATTTTTCAATTTATTGAAATTAAACACTCATAAAAATGATATGCAAGAATGGAATCCTATATACACTTCCCCAGCAATGGCGCCAAAATGATTGGTAAATTTGATTGTTCTTAATTTACTTCATTAATTGTGAACCAAGATTCATGGACTTGTGAAATGTATGTGCACTATATATGCTAGGATTCTTCTTGTGAATTAATTGATTCTAGAAATGAAACTAGTTCTTAGCATGGACACAAATTGGAGAGTAATTACACACATGTTCTTTCAATCTAAAGTTATATTAAATCATAATTAGTCGAATTGAAATCCACTTCTTTGCATAAATTGAAAATATATCTAGGTTGCAGAGTTCAAACTTTCTTCTAATTGTGTGAAAGGAAAATGCTTAAAAAAACAAATTTCAAGAAAGAAACGTTCTAAGTCTATTTTGCATAATTCAAATCATTCTACACTAACTTGTAGAAGTAAAGTCTTATACTAAATTGCAACAAAGAAATTCTAGATTAATTGCATAAAAGAGAAATTGCCATAAAATGATCTATTTGCAGAAAATGAAATGAAAATCTTTACAACTTGAGAATGATTACTTGTGTTCTTATTTAGCCTCTAAAGGGTGTTTCATCAACAATTAAGAAATAAATTTATGCTAGGAAATGATTAAGTGTTGGAAAGAAGATGCATTCAATAATTGAAATCTTTTTAATGCTTTTCTGTTGATGAGTACTCTACAATCAAAATGAGAATTGTCAAAAATGTAACTAAAATGGAAACAAATTCTGAAAGAAACTATAATACTAAAGATAAGCAATACAAAAAAAACTATGAACAAAACCTTACAGCTCGACGGGGGGCCATCCCATGAGTTTAGGTCAGCTAGTAATCACAAGATATTCACGCACACATTCAGAACAAAGTAACTTATATTAAAACGAAAAAAGAGTATATTGGTCTTCACAGAAAAACAACTATAAACTTTAATATTTGAAACTTACGTCCAAGGTCTCTGCTTATAACCTTTATACAAGTTTCGTAAAACAATTTTGAGAGTTTTATGCCTATACGACACATGTTCTTTTGACATCTACGAGATAGATTTGATTAAAAAATCAATATCTTTATTACTTTCTACTAAAAGAGCAAGTTATGGGAGATTCATCTCGATCCAAATTTTAACACCTAAATAGGTTTTCAATCTCATTTGTTTGATATTATTATATTCCTCTACTTGATCGCTACATGTCATTTTCAGAGTTTAACTTCTAGATCTCTCAATCCTCATAGCTTGCCAAGTTTTGATGATGGGTGTTTATCCATATGGTGGAAAATTGTCATCTCCAGGGAGTATTCATCCCTTATTTGAAGTGCTGCAACTTGTCTAACAATTAATATTTCTGCGGAAACCAATATTAGTTGCAGAATGTTTGTAATTATGTCATTGTAAGAATATTTTCATTATAATTCATCAAGAAGTTGAGATTCTAATTATGGATGATGAATACCTTTTTGAGAGTTGAACTTGACCTTGAACATGCCCAATTTGCTACAAAATGGTGATAATAAGGTGAAATAAGAGGGAAAAAGGACAGCAAAAAAAAAACAAATCCATACTTCAACAGGTAAGGATCCTTTTATAGAAGGTAATACTTTTTATCATCTTTATATGGAGCTTATAACCTCTCTCAATGCTAAGGGTATTTCTAGGCTATTTCATGACTCTTTGTCTAGCTCTTTGGCTGCAACCCTTTGTTCCTAGAAAATCTCTATGGTATTGGGTTTACGAGGATCTCCAATTGTTTAATGAGACTCATTTGTTAAAAATATCTTATCGAGTGGGATTTATCTAAACAATGAGGAAGTCTCCCTTATTTGGAGTTGGAACACATCTACTGGGTAGGTCACTGCCAATCTCACCTATGACTCCATCCATGCTTCCTCACATGCTCCCAAGGATACATGGTGGCATAAGAAGATATGAAAATGGTATATACCACCAAATCTTAGATGATTTGTTTGGCTTTCCTTAGAAAATTGTGTACTCACTTGGGATAATTTTCTACGTAGGGGTTTTACTAGTCCAAATGTGTGTTTCCTATGCTTGTATGAACCTAAATATGTAGACCATTTTTTCTTCCATTTCCCTTTCTCTAATGCTCTTTGGAATGAAGTATTAATTTCTCTCAATATCTAGGTCAATGGTCATTTTTCGTCCCTCGAATCTTGTCTACATTGGTGGGGTATCACGATGGGTAACTATAAAACATTACCTATGTTTATAGCCTGGGGTAATTAGAAAGTGTGAAAAAAGCTCATGCTTAAAGATCCATCCATTTACCTTCATGTCATCCTTCCACATATCACATGTTTTTTTAAGGATTTCTTGAAACCCCATAAGAATAAGGTGGTTTGGTCCTCCTGTTATCCATCTAATCCTCCTACTTTTCAGGTAGGTTTCTTTGATAGATATTCTTAGGAAAACCTATGTGGTGGGGGTTCTTTCATACTCATATAGGGGGCTCTTTCCTATTATATATATCTGAATCTTGGGACTAGCACCAACACCAAGGCTGAAATTGTTGTTTGTAGTGCACTCTTGTTTTTTACAACTCACATTAAAATTGACTCTTTACAAGTTTATGGGGATTAAAATTGCATCATAGAATGGTTACTGGGAGAAACAATATACAAGTTTTAAATTTGATTTACTAGAAGGACAAAATAAGTGATTTGAAGGAAAAATTCATTTTCCTTTTTTTTAGCATGTGCACAAAGAATGTTATATTAAGGCAGACACACTTTCAAAGAGAGATCTCCATGTGGAAGAAGGATATATTTTTTTATGAAGGAAGACAAAGAAATCAATTATTCACTAGGGAGAAAACCATCATCTCCACAGGTCTACGAGTGCCAATGGAATAACACTATCCAGCTTTGTACAAGCCAACAAGCTTTGTATCCTTTAAGATTGACAACAATATTTGGGCCAAAGTGAGATTCTCAATTTTTTGTCATCGTTGCAAATCTTCAACGCTTAGAATATTATGCATATTGATCAAATTTTTATAGATAGTGCTATTTTATTTTTGGTATGTATATCTTCTTATGTATTTTATGGATGATGTAGTTTATCATTAGACACCTTGTTATTTCTTCTTCTTTATATTGTGTTTTTTAGCATACTTAGGAAGAATTTTTGACATTTAAAATTATAATGCACAATTATTTTGGACATGTACTCCTTTTTGTTTTAATATAAAAGGATCATATTTCCCTTCTAGAAAAAAAAAACCTACATAAAAAATGCCAAAATTAAATAGTGTCCTTCTAAATCTCTAACATCTTAAAAATTTAAAGAGTGTCTACATTAAAACACTATAAAATATCAATAGAACCTAGTAAATAACTAAAAAAAATTCTCAAATTCCACTAAAAAATGGTAAAAATATGTTTCTTCTATTGATTCGATGATCTTCAAAAGTATTTGGACTTACATCATTGAAAATATAAATATATTTACCCAATGGAAAAGCATTTCTAGTTTTCATTTGTTTCCATACATCAGAAATAACATCCCAATTTACCATTTAGAGGATGAGGTGCACTAAGAGATGGAAACATTAACATATCTAGTGTCTCCCATGAAATTCTTGATCTATCATCATTTTTTATCATGTTTAATTTTGAGAAGCCTCTTTCACACATTTTTGTGCTTGTTGGCGTAATGAGAATGACTTGTCATAATTGCATCAAATATGGAAGGCCTTAAAACCATTTAGGTTCATATTCACATAGATCCCATGCTCCATACATATTCTTTTCAGCTCCATACATAATATAAATTCTATACCCAGAAAAGAATATGTATGCTCTAATAGAAGTGATCAGAATGACAAATATTTTATGGCATAAACAAGAAGAAATAACATTGCTCCTTCAAGGAAGGTGACTCCAAAATACAGAAAATGTAGTAAGCATCCTTATGTCACTTGCAAATTCTAGGAATATCTTGAAATCTGATGGTCAGGAGAGAGGTGAAACAATTGACCTCTCTCTTGATCATCAGATTCCAAGATATTCCTGGAATCTACAATCATCATAAGTTCAGGACATTGTAGCTCTACTCCTTAGTGTGAAAATATAAGTGCTAAGTAATATAACTCCTTTTGGTGACTTCAAATATAAAATACAGAGACTAGTAGAAATGTTGCTTGTACACCCACACCTCAAGAATATTCCTTTACGATTTTTTAACCC